>NQII01000384.1:119025-229183 GCA_002778355.1 Clitarchus hookeri | reverse complement strand
TGAATGCATGCATTGTTTCATTTCTCCTCTTTCTTTCTTTATACAGAGAAACACACTGCTTGAAATTTGCTGTGTACAAATTGTACTTTCCTATTTTTACTAAAGAAATTACTTCAGAAACTTAAACAAACTCCAGTTTAAAATCTCTAAAATCACGGAACAAAATGCTAGAGTGTTGGTGCATAGATATTGTCTCCAAGTACACATTAACATCCCTACCAAACTTTTGTCCATACGGTGCAACAAATAAAAGTAAGTATGCTACTCAAGGGCAAATTAATTCCAAGCTAGTGACAACAGCTACAACATGTTTTGTTGTAGCTGTTCAGGTTCCACTCATCTGAAGATCACCAAAGCAAGGTGCTGCTTTTATAATAAGAAACTGAAATACCAATCAGGCATCTCAAAATATGGATGCAAACGTTATGTGACAGCAGAACTCCCACTATGTCCCTTAAAATTTAGCTCCATAACAAATGTTGCTGGTCACATCTCTCAAAATTCCATAAATTCCACTCTATCATATTTTTCTGTCATCTCTCTTGTCCTGCATACATTTTTCTGCTACTCAGGTCACTATGGGTATGCGATATGCTTTCTTCAAAAGCAAGTACAAATTCGCAAGTAACACATGGGGTACCAACAAATGTTTAGCATTAAAGAAATTAATGAAATTGCATTAAAGAACATAAGGTATTATAGTGATGTGGAGTGTGCATTGGACTGAATACTAAACTGCTTAACTGGACCAAGAAGCAACCCAAGCATAGTTACGGCAAGAAATGGCCAGGGTTCTGGTAAAGCAGGAGTGTAAAACTCAAATTGGTGTGAGAGAAATAAAATTTAATCAAGAGAGTATAAAAAGATGCCTCATGGCAAAGTAAGAGTTGGGATATACAGGATGATTCTAAAATCATGGGACAAACATTGAGGGGTGGTATAGCTCATTAAAACAAACAATTATTGTATAGNGTTTTAGTGAATTCTACCACCCCTAAATGTTTGTCCCATGATTTTAGAATCATCCTGTATACTGTTAAAATTTCATCAAATATAATTATATTTTAAGCTTACACAACTGAATGTGGTGCAAAAATTAAACAAATGCAAAAATAGGCACTATGCAATCATGGAATTACGAAAGCATAAAGTACAACTAAAAGTCTGGCAAAATCTCTTCTTGACTAAAATGTTCCAAAATCTGGTGAAATATCTTGGCTTGAAAAAACTATCACTATACTTTTTAAATGTTCGCCTGTGGACTGACTTATTAGTTCAGATTTATTCACCTTTTGAAGGGAGAAAAACAGTTCACAAATATTATTTGTAAAGTTCATTAGACCACTTTATTTTCAGTTGTACACATACATCACAATAGCTACGCGTGTGCCATTTTCACGTTTAATTTTTGAACACACTGAATGTGGGCTGCATTCCACTTATTTTCCTATAATCAGCCAGAGCTGAATGGATACGAGATATGGGTCACAAATTTGATGGTCCTCAACTCACGTACTAACTCATATAATATGTTGTGTGGCCATAGCCCAATACAGTACTGGAGATGGTGCCATCAAGAAAAGTAGAGCTTATCTTACTTTAGTAGAATGAAACTTCACATAGTAAAACAAAGATTCATTACATTCACTACATCCTTGGAGGTTTGTAAGCCACATGGAGGAGATTAGTCTCTCTTGACATCTGCCTATTGTATACCTGGAGCATCCTATGGTCACACAAATGGTATCAAGATCAGAAAGGCACAAGAATCTCAAAGTAATATTAATTGTCTTCTGATCGTGAGGTAGGGTAGGGAGTATCATAGGCGATGACTCCTCATTTTGAGAGCAGGAACAAGTCTCAAACTTTCTGTGACCATACCTCCGTCACTCTAACCTTATCACTCTCGTACTCTCTCTTATGGGTGCTATTTTCTTTTTAATTTTAATAAAATTATTCCTACTGANTCTAACCTTATCACTCTCGTACTCTCTCTTATGGGTGCTATTTTCTTTTTAATTTTAATAAAATTATTCCTACTGAAACTCTGCTGCTTTTGGTTATGTAAATACCTTTAAAAAATGTAGCTTAAAAAAGGAATGAAGCAAACAGTTTATAGTTATAAATACTTATTACAATTCGAAGTAGCGAATGACCACTGACAATTAACCCTGGGAAGCGATGCCCCTGCTGCCTGGAAAGTAGAGGGGGATGGCCCCCCCTTACATCCCCTGCACCCCNATTAACCCTGGGAAGCGATGCCCCTGCTGCCTGGAAAGTAGAGGGGGATGGCCCCCCCTTACATCCCCTGCACCCCAAAACTCGGCGCCTATGGAGAGAACACTCACACTGGTGAGCGCGTTGGGCTGAGCACCGTTCTCCAGCAGTAGATTNAAAACTCGGCGCCTATGGAGAGAACACTCACACTGGTGAGCGCGTTGGGCTGAGCACCGTTCTCCAGCAGTAGATTGACAATGGTAGCGTGGCCCTGCTGCGCAGCCTGGTGGAGTGGAGTGTAGCCGATGCTTGTGCTGGCTTTCACGTCAGCACCGTGCTGCAGCAGGAACCTCACCATGTTGCTCTGGCCAAAGTGGGAGGCCACGTGCAGGGGAGTGTAGCCCGCCTGCCAACATCACGCACACAACACTGCACTCTCCAGTTGCTGATACCTGTCTGCAGTCAGTTGCATTATGTTGATCAGTTTACTAGATTAAACTGTTAGGTATACAAAATAAATGGTACTATTGACACATTCCCTGTTGTTGATGCTTATAAGTGCCAGGCAGCATGCAGGCATTATCACCTGAACCCAGTGCAGCTGGCTTTTATAAGCGTTTTTGCATCTAGTGCCCTCTAGTGTTCAGAATTATATTACAATTTAGTATTAAGTAATTACGGAACACTAACTCTGGTTTTACTTAAATACGATTTTTCCGCTCTAAGGTAGAGTGAGGGCCAAAAGGACCAGCAATGAATGTGCTAACACCAATTCCTATTCTATTGTCTACAAAACCAAAAATAAACTATTTTTGTTGCCGCTAATTTTCAACATTACACAGGACACTGATACACAGAGCTACATAGCTTTTGTAGTTCGCTACCAACACTGCCCGTTAATATTAACATTTAACTACATAGGACTATGGACAGGAACAGTTTTCATAGGCTTACTTCAAAAGTGCTTAATTACCGGAAATCTCAAACAACCTGTAGCCAATAATAATGCACTGTGAGAAATAAGTGACATTCTGGGAAGATTAGATCTACAGATATAAAGTTTGTGAAAAGTACACTGTCAGTTAAGAGGCGAGATAAATCAAGAATGATGTGGTAAAAGCAAAAGCAGTTAACGGGACCAGAATGAGACGAATGAAAAAGTAAGAATTAGGTAGTATGTTTGTTTTCAGAAAATGGAAAAGCAATGGCTGCCCATGACCATGACGGAGCTGAAGAATGGAGAAAAGGGACACCAGAGAAGACAGCGGAGGAGGTGGGAAGTACGTAAAGTGGAGTGGAAGGAGTGCAGGAGAGAGAGAAAGAGAGGGGCACTGTGGAAGTGAAAGACTGGGGGCACAGTGGAAGTGAAATAATGGTTGAGAACCACAGATGGTGGCACTTTAGTATGCTGACCTGGCTGCATGTCAGATGATCATGATACAGCTTTATGGTATTATAGAAACGCCATGNTGGCACTTTAGTATGCTGACCTGGCTGCATGTCAGATGATCATGATACAGCTTTATGGTATTATAGAAACGCCATGAACTGAAATGCACAGTTTTTTTAATATTCATGTCTAAAGCAAGGATACAACTGTGCTATTTTTCTGTGATTTGGCTGTTGACTTGCAGAACAGTAATTTTGGCTCCATTGTTATGAAATGTTTGCAGCCACAGTTTTCATAGTTTTCTTCTGCTGAAGCAAAATATGGCCTAAATCATGTTGTGAAACAAATACAGTAATTCTGGGAACCAATATGTCATATTAGTGTATTTAAGATAGTTTCGGGGTTTAGATATAAACAATTCAAAAGTCATCCTATACGACTGTTTAATATTAAATTCTCCCAACTACTCAAAGAAATTAATGAAAATAACAGTAATAAATTATCACTGTATGTCTTTCAAGTTTTAAAAATATTAACAACTGTTGTTCACTAATTTTTCTAAAAATATTAAATCCATTTTTTTTAACTACATTTATTGCAAATAAAGTCTGTTGTGTATGAGATACGTAAGGTAATCAAGGAATAATACTCTGTAGCGTAACCTCGACTTAGTAGCATGTTAGCAAAACTGTTATCACAGTGTGTTAATGTGAGGTATTCTGTTTTCGCAGGCCTGTTACATAAATAAGCATGTCAGTAAAAAAAGCTGAAAATGATTTATGAGCAATTCTTGTCAATAAGGCAGTTTGAATCAAGCAGCATCCACAGTTACAAAGTTCTGTAACTTTCAAAGCTGTAACTGTGATCTTCATGTAATAGATATAATATTTTGTAATCGCTCAGACTTTTCCACATTTATTGTGTACACNAAACAATGTGTTGCATTTCATGTGTTATTTTTGTGTTTGTGCCTCAACACGTCACTTCCGCCCATATATTCCTATAAAATAATTGTTTGTTTTAGTGAATTCTACCACCCCTAAATGTTTGTCCCATGATTTTAGAATCATCCTGTATACTGTTAAAATTTCATCAAATATAATTATATTTTAAGCTTACACAACTGAATGTGGTGCAAAAATTAAACAAATGCAAAAATAGGCACTATGCAATCATGGAATTACGAAAGCATAAAGTACAACTAAAAGTCTGGCAAAATCTCTTCTTGACTAAAATGTTCCAAAATCTGGTGAAATATCTTGGCTTGAAAAAACTATCACTATACTTTTTAAATGTTCGCCTGTGGACTGACTTATTAGTTCAGATTTATTCACCTTTTGAAGGGAGAAAAACNCACTATACTTTTTAAATGTTCGCCTGTGGACTGACTTATTAGTTCAGATTTATTCACCTTTTGAAGGGAGAAAAACTGTTCACAAATATTATTTGTAAAGTTCATCAGACCATATAATTTTCAGTTGTACACAAACATCACAATAGCTACGCGTGTGCCATTTTCACGTTTAATTTTTGAACACACTGAATGTGAGCTGCATTCCACTTCTTTTCCTATAATCAGCCAGAGCTGAATGGATACGAGCCATGGGCCACAAATTTGATTGTCCTCAACTCAGGTACTAACTCATCTAATATGTTGTGTGGCCATAGCCCAATACAGTACTGGAGATGGTGCCATCAAGAAAAGTAGAGGTTATCTTACATTAGTACAATGAAACTTCACATAGTAAAACAAAGATTCATTACATTCACTACATCCTTGGAGGTTTGTAAGCCACATGGAGGAGATTAGTCTCTCTTGACATCTGCCTATTGTATACCTGGAGCATCCTATGGTCACACAAATGGTATCAAGATCAGAAAGGCACAAGAATCTCAAAGTAATATTAATTGTCCTCTGATCGTGAGGTAGGGTAGGGAGTATCATAGGCGATGACTCCTCATTTTGAGAGCAGGAACAAGTCTCAAACTTTCTGTGACCATACCTCCGTCACACTAACCTTATCACTCTCGTACTCTCTCTTATGGGTGCTATTTTCTTTTTAATTTTAATAAAATTATTCCTACTGAAACTCTGCTGCTTTTGGTTATGTAAATACCTTTAAAAAATGTAGCTTAAAAAAGGAATGAAGCAAACAGTTTATAGTTATAAATACTTATTACAATTCGAAGTAGCGAATGACCACTGACAATTAACCCTGGGGAGCGATGCCCCTGCTGCCTGGAAAGTAGAGGGGGATGGCCCCCCCTTACATCCCCTGCACCCCAAAACTCGGCGCCTATGGAGAGAACACTCACACTGGTGAGCGCGTTGGGCTGAGCACCGTTCTCCAGCAGTAGATTGACAATGGTAGCGTGGCCCTGCTGCGCAGCCTGGTGGAGTGGAGTGTAGCCGATGCTTGTGCTGGCTTTCACGTCAGCACCGTGCTGCAGCAGGAACCTCACCATGTTGCTCTGGCCAAAGTGGGAGGCCACGTGCAGGGGAGTGTAGCCCGCCTGCCAACATCACGCACACAACACTGCACTCTCCAGTTGCTGATACCTGTCTGCGGTCAGCTGCATTATGTTGATCAGTTTACTAGATTAAACTGTTAGGTATACAAAATAAATGGTACTATTGACACATTCCCTGTTGTTGATGCTTATAAGTGCCAGGCAGCATGCAGGCATTATCACCTGAACCCAGTGCAGCTGGCTTTTATAAGCGTTTTTGCATCTAGTGCCCTCTAGTGTTCAGAATTATATTACAATTTAGTATTAAGTAATTACGGAACACTAACTCTGGTTTTACTTAAATACGATTTTTCCGCTCTAAGGTAGAGTGAGGGCCAAAAGGACCAGCAATGAATGTGCTAACACCAATTCCTATTCTATTGTCTACAAAACCAAAAATAAACTATTTTTGTTGCCGCTAATTTTCAACATTACACAGGACACTGATACACAGAGCTACATAGCTTTTGTAGTTCGCTACCAACACTGCCCGTTAATATTAACATTTAACTACATAGGACTATGGACAGGAACAGTTTTCATAGGCTTACTTCAAAAGTGCTTAATTACCGGAAATCTCAAACAACCTGTAGCCAATAATAATGCACTGTGAGAAATAAGTGACATTCTGGGAAGATTAGATCTACAGATATAAAGTTTGTGAAAAGTACACTGTCAGTTAAGAGGCGAGATAAATCAAGAATGATGTGGTAAAAGCAAAAGCAGTTAACGGGACCAGAATGAGACGAATGAAAAAGTAAGAATTAGGTAGTATGTTTGTTTTCAGAAAATGGAAAAGCAATGGCTGCCCATGACCATGACGGAGCTGAAGAATGGAGAAAAGGGACACCAGAGAAGACAGCGGAGGAGGTGGGAAGTACGTAAAGTGGAGTGGAAGGAGTGCAGGAGAGAGAGAAAGAGAGGGGCACTGTGGAAGTGAAAGACTGGGGGCACAGTGGAAGTGAAATAATGGTTGAGAACCACAGATGGTGGCACTTTAGTATGCTGACCTGGCTGCATGTCAGATGATCATGATACAGCTTTATGGTATTATAGAAACGCCATGAACTGAAATGCACAGTTTTTTTAATATTCATGTCTAAAGCAAGGATACAACTGTGCTATTTTTCTGTGATTTGGCTGTTGACTTGCAGAACAGTAATTTTGGCTCCATTGTTATGAAATGTTTGCAGCCACAGTTTTCATAGTTTTCTTCTGCTGAAGCAAAATATGGCCTAAATCATGTTGTGAAACAAATACAGTAATTCTGGGAACCAATATGTCATATTAGTGTATTTAAGATAGTTTCGGGGTTTAGATATAAACAATTCAAAAGTCATCCTATACGACTGTTTAATATTAAATTCTCCCAACTACTCAAAGAAATTAATGAAAATAACAGTAATAAATTATCACTGTATGTCTTTCAAGTTTTAAAAATATTAACAACTGTTGTTCACTAATTTTTCTAAAAATATTAAATCCATTTTTTTTAACTACATTTATTGCAAATAAAGTCTGTTGTGTATGAGATACGTAAGGTAATCAAGGAATAATACTCTGTAGCGTAACCTCGACTTAGTAGCATGTTAGCAAAACTGTTATCACAGTGTGTTAATGTGAGGTATTCTGTTTTCGCAGGCCTGTTACATAAATAAGCATGTCAGTAAAAAAAGCTGAAAATGATTTATGAGCAATTCTTGTCAATAAGGCAGTTTGAATCAAGCAGCATCCACAGTTACAAAGTTCTGTAACTTTCAAAGCTGTAACTGTGATCTTCATGTAATAGATATAATATTTTGTAATCGCTCAGACTTTTCCACATTTATTGTGTACACTTGTTAAGAGATACAAAAGTTTAAAAATATCTGGATCGAAAAATTAATTTTTAAGTGTGCTGCTAGTTCTGAAAAAGCATATCCGTAACAACATTACAGTGTTATCACTCAATATCTTCTGGATAGCAAGTTTGCTGAACTTCATCCCAGGATCTCAGTAACCAGTTTCCCACAGGCACTCAATGTATACATTAATCATTACTTTCAGAAATTTTATGAGGGTTTTACAATAACACACAACTACTAGAGTTACCACCTCTGAGACTAAAAATCTAACCTTCGTCGTGGAATCAACTTCAGCACCATTCTTCACTAAAATGGAAGCCACATTCACCTGGTCCTCTTGAGCACACAGATGTAAAGGTGTCAGCCCATTCTGAAAAAAAAATACACCTTTATATTTTAAGTCTTGAAATTACAATGAACATACAAAAATATTTACCCATTTGTTTGCTTTGAGCACTGATGAACTTCATGGACATTTTCTGCAACTGTCTTTGTGAAAGTCTAGTTTAGCAATAAACATTAAGCCTACAACACAATGGTAAAGTAAAAGACTCAAAAACCTATACATTATCCTACTAGAAAAAAAACATAATGTATACCAAATCATATAACAAACGCATATCAATCATATCATACCATATCACACATATCAATCAATATGATGTGCTCTTATGTTTTGTTAACACTTTCAATGAAAAAACTGTCTGCATACTCAACATTTAATCACATAGGTATATACTACTATATGGTTTTAATTCTTTACAATAGTATNAAAAACTGTCTGCATACTCAACATTTAATCACATAGGTATATACTACTATATGGTTTTAATTCTTTACAATAGTATTCACGGTCCTGTAGCCTACGACCAGTATAAGACTCATATAGTTCTCAAAATGAAATACATTTGTTTACTGAGAATATATATCCTTAAAATTGTTTACATTAAAATTAGAAATAGATTCTGGCTCACAGCAACAAAGAAGCATTCTCTCTATAGTCTTCGGTTTGGTAAAATTTGTCCAAACAAAAAAACAACTCCACCAATAAACTAAGTAGGTATAACTGAAATCTTACTCTTACCTTGGCTTTGTGGTTGGTGTCCGCTTGATGCTCAATCAGGAGTGTGGACATGTCGGTGTGTCCCTCCTGGGAGCTGAGGTGCAGAGGCGTGAAGCCAGCCTTCGACTCTGCATTTGCCNAAAAACTGTCTGCATACTCAACATTTAATCACATAGGTATATACTACTATATGGTTTTAATTCTTTACAATAGTATCCACGGTCCTGTAGCCTATGACCAGCATAAGACTCATATAGTTCTCAAAATGAAATACATTTGTTTACTAAAAATGTATATCCCTAAAATTTTTTACATTAAAATTAGTAATAGATTCTGGCTCACAGTAACAGAGAAGCATTTTCTCTATAGTCTTCGGTTTGGTAAAATTTGTCCAAACAAAAAAAACTCCACCAATAAACTAAGTGGGTATAACTGAAATCTTACTCTTTCTTACCTTGGCTTTGTGGTTGGTGTCCGCTTGATGCTCAATCAGGAGGGTGGACATGTCGGTGTGTCCCTCCTGGGAGCTGAGGTGCAGAGGCGTGAAGCCAGCCTTCGACTCTGCATTTGCCTNGTGGACATGTCGGTGTGTCCCTCCTGGGAGCTGAGGTGCAGAGGCGTGAAGCCAGCCTTCGACTCTGCATTTGCCTTTGCACCAAACTCGAGCAGGGTCGTTGCTATGTCCATCTGGCAGGAGAAGAAACAAGAATGTAAGGTGAGAGACTCTAGTAGCACTCCATAGTTATCTTCAGCACCAACGGGAATGAGGGTGGTGGAAATGGCGCAGTGACGGAGTTGATTTGATGTGAATTGAAGGGAAGAGATTTGGACGGCTCTTTAAGAGCCGATGAGGGTGTGAAGTGAGGTGAGCATGGAGCAGTGCCGGAATGCAAGGACGTTGGNGAACTTACTGATGCACAGGAAAATGTCACCTGAACATGGCAAAGCAGAGAAAAGACCAAAAACTACATTTCTGTTTCTGGCTTGTCTTTATGCATTCTACAAAATGTTTTTTCATGGTTAAACGTTCAAGTGCTGTTTTGATGATGAATTAGACGCATTGAATAGCTAGGAATCAAAGTTTTGATGGATGTGGGTTTTTGAAAATATCAGGTGATTCAGAAATCTATTAAAAAAAGTTTATTACACAATAGAGTTTCCCATTAAGAATATATTGTGAGTCCTCCCACGATTCTTAAACAGTATTCCACTTTGCAATTAAGATGTGTCGCATGCAGCCACAGATAAAACTGCCCTCCTAGCCATGCACTCAAGCAATGATTGGTATTTGAAACCTAATTTTTTGGGTTCTCAGTGGTTGGGGCTACCAAGAATAGTGGGAAGAAGGCCAGGCTGGTGATGTTTCATGCCTTACCACTGGCATAACGAAATTGCTCAGCATTACGTCAGTAGTACCACCTAGAATAATCATAAAAGCCCCAAAGTCAATAGTAATTCTGTGCATAATGACATTACATAAAACCTGTTATTTAGATATCACCTTTTTAACAGGATAACATCACTAAAGGTTCCACAGACCTTGAAAACTTCAAGGCATATAGTAATCACGCTATCAAATAATAATGTAATATAAAATAATTTGCTCTAGATTATCGGCATATGACGCATAAATGCTCGCTAAACAAGTTCATTACATTATGAAATATTTTAAAGGCTGTTCACAATAAAGTGAGCACTTCTATAATCAACCTCTGGAAAAAATCACTGTTCATAACTACGTATGTATAATCACCGACNACAATAAAGTGAGCACTTCTATAATCAACCTCTGGAAAAAATCACTGTTCATAACTACGTATGTATAATCACCGACATGCAGGGACAATTTACATATAGTTGGAGGATAATAAATTTAAAAAAAAGTAGATCATAATTATAGCCCTCTTCTGTAACTAAAGATAATCACTATGAGTGTCTTCATAATAAAGATAGCTAAAATGACAATTATTCGTAATTGTATTAATGTGATATTCTGTAATGCATCTCTTTACGTCACTCTTTGTAATGTCCCATAGGTTTGCAAACTTTGCAGGTTCTGTTCTGAAATCAACTATCTGTTTGTTGAATTATACTTTTTCCATCATTGCAGTGTGTCTTGTGTCAGATATTTCGTTAATATAACAAATTTTGGAATAAAAAGGGCATTTAGAGTATTTATTAATACATTTAAAAAAAAAACACTTTAAACATAAATTTACTTCTCTCTATGATACAAGTTTTCAGATGAGTCTAGTCCATTATGAGCATCATGAGATAGCAGCAATAACCCGTGGTTTAGCCCAACATCCGTGGCTGAGCCTGTCATCTCGTGGTTGCGTTAGAACCAAGTTTTGGAAAGTATCACTAGCAAAAAAAAAATATACTGTTAAATATATTCCAGTCATCATTTCTTTGTGCGAAAATATGTCAGAATATAGCATTTTCCCTCTTTGGGGCATTTTAAAACTTTATTTTTTTCTCTATGGAGTGTGCTAGAATTAACCTCAATGCTTCAGTCATTTTCTTTCCACTGGCGTTCATAAAGACATCTTGTTGGTCTGTCTTTATATAAAGGGAGACACAAGACAGTCACAGTAACTACGACATTTTGGTTTACAGAATACCATTTTCGCCTGTATAAAAGTTACGTGGTAAATGTCTTTTCATGAAGACAGCAAAAAGTTACAGATTAGGGCCCCAAGACTTTCAAAAATACTTAGTGACCCATGAACAGCCTATAAAAGCTAATGTGGGAAGCCCAAAATGAAATCTTTTTTGACATATTTTAGAAAGTGATGCGTATACTTCTCATTTAGATACATAATAAAAAAAGGCTGAAGTAAACTGTTCGATGATTATGAAAATTACTTTTTCATGTAAATTCGCAGATTGGGAAGGTTAAAATGGTTTGTAGCTACAAAACGTGCTTATAGCATTTATTAGTGTCTTTACAGTTAAAACTATATTCCACCATCTCTAATTATAGCTAATATGTCCCAAGGGCATATTAAAATACAGTATAATAACCACATAACTTAAATTTCTAAAATGACCTTAATGGGGACTAATGTGGCTGGTGGAGCAGAAGTGTAATATTACCTGGTTCTTTCTGGCTGCTATGTGAAGGGGGGTGTGGCCATTCTTAGCTGTGGCATGAGGCGATGCTCCTTTGTCCAGCAACAGTAGGGCAACGTTCTGGTGATCATAGTGGCTGGCTACATGGAGTGGGGTCACGCCATTCTGCAAGCAAAACACAAAAAAACCATTATGTCTTAGGCCATCTTCTCCTGACGCCAACAACCTAGAGGTATGTGCAAAGAAATTTATTATTTATTGTTTCAACGTAGATTATAATTGAAATGTGAGTGAGCGCTGTTAGATGGAAATGTGCAACGGAGATACAGGATAATGTTTTCCCTTCTTCATTACAGTGGCATGGCTCACAGCCTTGTGTCAAGGATAAAGTACATTTTGTTCACAAACTTTGTTCACTGAACAATCACTAGATAATAAAGTCTGTTTTTTTCCCAGCCAAANCACAAACTTTGTTCACTGAACAATCACTAGATAATAAAGTATGTTTTGTTCCCAGCCAAACTTAACCATATCTTTGCACTCCAGTGTTCTACTAAGTCATTCCTATGGTTAGCTGTTTGGCCTGTTTCTCCACTAATGTATTATGTCCTTTGCTTGTGTAATTTCTCTAATGCTAGCAAGTGACTTGCATGCTTCCACACAAACATCACAGCTCTTTATGCCTGACTGTACACTTAATCGCTGCGTGGATCACNCACTTAATTGCTGCGTGGATCAAAATGGCAATTGTTACTGTGTGTACTTTCGAGAATATGCATACTGACCACTGTCAAAACACTTATTCATGCATTATCATACGTTAATTAGATTAGTTTAAAATACAAATAAATTTATTAAAATAGTACTGTAAGCGGGGGTCACTTTGTGACAAGTTGGGATGACTTTATGACACAAAAAAATTACACTTAAATGCCCCCTATTGCAGTGGGATGTTTCAGATATTCAGTGGTGCCAATTGAACCACGGAACATTACAAATAGCCTCTTTGAAATGGAAGAAAATGTAAACAACAGTGAAAAATCCTGTGCCACAAAGTCACCCCCACTTATGCTACGTATTTCAGGGTGGTTCAGGTTAGTTTAATCTTAAAGTACACTTACTCAACAAGGTTAGTTTAGGTGGAACGGTTACGTTACAGAAGAATGTTGCAGGAAAATATGTATCTGAATTCTTAATATTACTTAAAGAGGATTATGAAGAAAAATTTTGTAACTAACTTAGGTTGAGAATAGCATACATGGTTTTGAAAGTTTATACGCAAAAGTGTTCCATACACCACAAAACTGCTTGTGCAGTAATGATGGCCGTGTAAGTCCACAAACTCTTGTGTACACTTGTCACGTTACCTTTCCTTGTGCATCCACAGGAGCATCTCGTTGAAGCAGTAACTTTGCCACCTTCATGTTGCCGTATTTGGCTGCTAGGTGGAGTGGCGTGAAACCTTTCTTTGTAGTCGCAGTCAGAGATGCTCCATGTTCCAGAAGCACTGAAGCGACCTGCAACACATGGGCCAGAAAAAGTGAAACTCCACCCTTCAGCACTTAAAACGTCAACTACTTCCCACACATCTAAATTTACAAAGATGGGCTTCATACTATGAACTGTTGTCTTATTAAATTGCATGTTTGAATAGAAACTGTTTGCCTATGTTGTAGGCACAGAATACTGTCATTTGATTAGGTACCGTAATTAAAAAATGTTTTAATATGAACACAATGAAAAAAAAAAGCACTGCAAACAAAACATAAAGAACAGACAAAATATTAAACCCTTGGTACATTGCTGTAATCACAATCTCATCTTGCCTTCAAAAGGGTGTAGTGAAAGATAAAATTTACAACTGAACATATTAGTTTTTATACTGAGAGTAAAACCTTAATGTAAAATCAAACAAAAACTTTTTCAATTTTTAAATTATGAATTAAAATCATAAAGTACAAGAACTGTGTGTNTTAATGTAAAATCAAACAAAAACTTTTTCAATTTTTAAATTATGAATTAAAATCATAAAGTACAAGAACTGTGTGTCCAAGAGACTGAAAATATCTTCCTACAGTTTTAAAGACTGAAATAAATAATTCATTTGTTGTATTTTTTCTATTGTCATCCTTGTTTCAAACAGCCCACATCCTATATCTTGCACCTTGGTGTTTTTCCAGTTATGATGAACACTGCATGCTGTGTCAAAATCTCCCTGATTTTAAGAAAAGTTAAACAATTTGTGATTAAATTAAATATAATAAAAAACAATTAGCGTTTGTACACTCTAATGTAAATTATACATTTTGTAATACAATATTAACAGCAAACTCTTCAAAAATTAATTAAAGCAACAGGAAACTTTGTGGTAACATAACACCCACACAACATAACAAGTTGTTAATGTTTTTAAATTGAGATTTATTACAAATGACAGTGACAATTAAATCTCACATATTATTAGCAAAACTTTTTAAGGAAAATAAATAAAATGCTGATGTGTTAAAGGACATAAAATAATTTGTAATTGTAACTAAAAATTACCCATTTAAATACATTATTAAAAATTGCAAAAAAAAAAAAAAATAGTTTACTAGTGTACTCTCTAAGTCTGTGCAAAGAAAGTTCGTCAAATTAAAAAAAATTAAGAGCACTACAAAAATCGTAAATGGGCATTAATTTATTTTGCCACACTTTTTACACAAAGTCATCAAAATTATGTAAAAATTAAACTTATCCTGCACCATAAAATTTTNTTTATTTTGCCACACTTTTTACACAAAGTCATCAAAATTATGTAAAAATTAAACTTATCCTGCACCATAAAATTTTAGCATAACACATCAACATGTCAATACCCCAGTACAATAATGTTTCAACTCAAAAAAATCACATTTTTAAGTTATTATTTTGCCATAGGCAAAACAGAAGTCTCTACTTAAGTGTAAGTGCATTGTAACTCAAATACTGATGGTATAACTTGTTTAGGACTGGGGCACTTCATTTATGCAACAATATCATTCCTGAAAAATCACTAACTGTATTTTGAGTTGAGTAACACTATATTAGTGAGGTAAGAAATGTCACAACGAGACCTGCAACCAACACAAACACCAAGCATTCAGAGGGAAACAAGAGTGACTGGGCAGGCGACAGCTGTGGTCGGTGGGAGATGGCTGGCTCATACTGTATGTTGAGCCAGCCTCAGCAACACACCATGCGGGACAGCAGGCAGGCACGGAGCGGGGGTGATCACAGCGTGCGCTTACCTGACTGAGGAGGGGGCGTGTGTCACCACACACGGTCGACCAGAGCTGGCTAATGTCTGCTGGATGCACTCCATTCAGATGAACGCACGCTGCTGGGCTTACTGGATATGGGATGATGAAGGGAGGATATAATTGAATGTGATGCTTACTACAGCATCATTGGAAAAGAATGGCACAATTNCGTCATTGAAAAAGAATGGCACAATTTCAAAAAATCACAGCTTCAAAACTAATAGACCAGTATGGTTGGTTCTTGCACCAAAATGTACATGAATGATCAAAGTTTTTGCCTATCTTAAAATTTTTTTATGTGCACTCCGTTTGTAGCTCAGCATAAGTCCGGTCAATATCCAATCCCCATCCCTGTATTCTGAAACACTATTGGCATTATTGTCTTAATGGCAGCAGTGATTCTCTGAGACAAATTCTCCAANCATCATTGGAAAAGAATGGCACAATTTCAAAAAATCACAGCTTCAAAACTAATAGACCAGTATGGTTGGTTCTTGCACCAAAATGTGCATGAATGATCAAAGTTTTTGCCTATCTTAAAAATTTTTTTATGTGCACTCCGTTTGTAGCTCAGCATAAGTCCGGTCAATATCCAATCTCCATCCCTGTATTCTGAAACACTATTGGCATTATTGTCTTAATGGCAGCAGTGATTCTCTGAGACAAATTCTCCAAATCTCAGATGTTCACAGTGTAGGCAATGTCCTTCACACATTCCCAGAAGAAAAAGTCTAGAGGGCTTCTAGAAGGGCCAAGGGATAGGGACACCTCCCCCGATCCAACCATTTGTAAACCTGACGTGAAGGCCACTGCAGACAGCTAGGCTCTAATGTGGTGGTGCTCCATCTTGCTGGTAGATTACACTGTATCCACTTTGTCTTTCAATGTCCTCAGCCTGAGGGAACACATACAACTATAGCATGCCCAGATGAATGTCGCCTGTGATTGTTTTTTCATTGAACATGAAAGGCCCTACGACTCAATCGTTTAGTTTGGGAGTGTCGCGAACATACTCGTGGATTGCATTAGGTTGCTGCGATCCCCAAATTCTGCTGTTATGGCAATTAACACCCCCATTAATGAGGAAAGTTGCTTCATCACTGCAAAACGCCCAATTTGGATTATTTCTTTTTGTGTCCATTTCACTTAACATGAAAGCAGCAAATGCAAAACATTTGGGCTAATCTTCCAGCTTAATTTTATGCCTCAATTGAATCCTGTAGGCATGAAATCTCAAACGTTTATGAAGACCAATTTTCATAATAGTCTTTGGGATGACAAACTCCAAACTGCAATGGATAATTGACTATTTAGGGAAGCACACACAAAATAACCTTAGCTGTCCCACCTTATCTTCAGATGTTCTTGGACGTCCTGGTGATTTTTTTTCTGTACAGTACCTGGATCTGCTGCACTGTCACCATCTCAATGTAGATGCCAATGGCAAGCTTGCAACTTGTTGAACCTTCAAGGTCAGTGTACAACTGTTGTACACCCATCAAAAAAAACTTTGACCATTCCTGTACAATACAATTGGACAAATAGTTTTGAAGCTGTGACTGTTTGAAATTGTTACATTATTTCTCGATGAAACCTGTACAATAACTGTTTTGAAGTGAACCCAAAACAGCATTTTATAAAATAAAGAATTATTTAACCTCCAGAAGTTTTTGCTAAGATTTTTAGCTTTGCTTATAAATGCATATCAATTTTTGAGTACTGTTGATATAACATTACATCAAAATAAACATAATGAAAACTGTTCACGACATAATCGCCAACATCTTCAAAGAACACAGATGTAACATTATGGTGAATCCGATATAAATGTGTTGGTTTCAGGCAACATAATAGTACATTCCATGCAGTTTTCATAAAAATTGTTGCAATATAATAATATTATGTCAGCAGTACTCAAAATGTAAATGCAAGTGCATTTATTAGAGATGTGTGAATATGAGCCTTGCAATCATTCAGAGCAAACTCACAAAGATTTTCATTGTGTGGCATCCATAATATCAATTTACAGTGAGAAGGCGAGCAACACTGAAATAATAATTATAAAAAAAACCAAATAGATAAAAAAAAGATGCAAAATTATTCAGACTAGTGAGATTAACAGCATGACAACAGAGATTAAAATGAGAAATTTAAGAATACTGAAAGAAATACACTCAGGAAAAAAATTAAGAATAAAAATGGTATGGAAAAAAAATAAAAAATTGAAGAAAATTTAAAGATTATGAGTTGCGTATGAGAATAAATGAAAATCAAGGTCTGGCATAAAAATATTTTTTTTTGTTTTTCTAGAACTTTAAGAGAATTACATCAACAGCTAAATAATGTATCGATGGTGTGTGTGGTTACTAAATGAGGAAAAAAGGGAAATATTTACTGGTTTTAAATAAAAATCGTCAAGTGACCAACATATTTTGTAAAATAAATACAAATATGTAATATCATAGGGTGTACTAGAAAATGTAACTAAAAATAGATGTTAAATAAATAACCATTTTGGGGTTATATTTACATTTTCTAATATGCAAATAATTAAGAAAATACATAATTAAATTTTTTAATGTGGTGTCAGGTTTTGAATAACAGAAAAATAAAATGAGCAACACAAAGAAAAACTGAAAGCAAAGAGAAATTTATTGTTTTGAAGGAGAAAAATTAAAAAGAAGACATAATTACAGAGATGAAATCAAGTAAAGAGGAGCATTTCTGAGATACAATAAACAAAGGATAAACAGAAATGATGCTACAAAGAATGATGTGTAACATTTGAATACAAAGTTACAATAAATACACATTGGCAAATACAGTAATATTAAGTAAGCCAAAACAAAAGTTTTACAAATAAAAATGCAGTGAGCACAGACAACACAAATAAATAAATTATACTCATTAACAGTAACAAAAACATAAATCTCTGGTTATCCAGTAGTCACAAAATGACTTGAGTTGATATTTAAAATTGAGTCTAGATAAAAATAAAAACAGTAGAGTCTACAAATTAAGTTTGAAAGAGTCTCTATAGCAAACAATAATGAACATTCAAACTGTGTAGGGATTTATAGTACTTACTTATTAACTGTGCTGTCTAATGAAAACTATACATTTGCTTCAGTGAAAAGTGAAAACGTTCCACACCAAATTAAATAATATTTTTGTACATACACATAACAAAAAGTATTTGTAATTTTGGCATTTACCTTATATTGCATTGGTATAATTTATTGTCTTAAGTTTTATACTAACGTAATGAAATCTTATTAGACACAGGACTGCCATACACACACAGTCAGCAATTTCCAGTTATGGTGAACTCATAAAGCCAAGTTATACACAGTAGTGGGATCACCAAACTGTGATGGACTAAAACATAACACTGTGCGATAATAAATGTTTGTATATTGGTTGCGTTGCAACTATTCATTTCACTACTACACCAAAAAACTTTCTGAGAAAAATATAATGAAATAAATCTGGCAGGAGAAAAATAATTACTGTGTATGTGGCATTCCAAAAGCTAGCATGTTCAGTGTTGACAGTGATTTATGTCCAAGATGCAAAGTGTCACAGCTATTTAAATTTTAAACTCATCCAAAGTCATAGCAAAACTTGTATACATCTGGTGTGTACTGGGTGAACTTATTTATAATGCTGTAACCACTGTGCATCGATGCAATGCTCTTAGCAGGTTCATTGGGGAAGAGAATGCAGATAACAAAGGCGATCAGACAGTCTGACTTTCACGATCAGTCTATTTGCAGAAAGAATTTTCTTCTACAGAAGAATTAAAATTCTGAAACTAAAAAACATTCTTTCACAAGCCCATCAATGTGGTGCACTGGCAGACCTTAAGACACGATTAAGAGGAAGCAATATGCAAGTGCATGAGTTCCAAGTTTGCGTAAGAGAGGATAACAGAAAGGAAATGAAGCCTGCATTCTAAACTTGTCGAGTTTTGCAAAATCTCAAAAACTGGGGTCAAATCCACACATTTGGATAAGATGTCCATTACTCCAAGTGACCCATTGTAGTTGATAATTTCACTAACAAGTTAAAAAAAATACTATTAAGTACAGTAATGGGATGTACACACTAATAATGGACAATATTTCTCATTGCAACTTTCACTCACTACACTTCTCTAGTTGCATCACACAAACATAGTTAGGCCCTGGAACAATATGAGACAAGATTATATGGTGAATAGCGATAAAACTGAAATAATATAGAAATGCACGCTAATACACAGTCAAACTCCAAAACGCAAGTTAATACACCACCTAACACCAAAATTTCAGTTAAAACACCAAATAAAATTTAATTTTGCCGAAATATATAAGTTTATGTGTGAAACCATGACCAACAATTTGTACCAAAATATGTATGTGCAAACCAAGTGTTAGGAATAAGTTTTCAGATAATAGGAAAAAAAAATAATTACGTTTAGGTTGTTGTCATTTTGGCTAAGTGAATAACAGCAGTAAATATCATATACTGTGAGGATACGATTACAATGATAATTTAATGAGAATAGCAAAATTGTAAAAGCAAATATAAAAATAGTTCAATTTCCAGGTTGGAGTGTATTTTTTCTCTATAAAACCACATTGAAGACATTCCTTTAAAATTGCAACAAAAAATCCACACTGTCTAGGAACCTTAACATAAATTATACAAAAAGTTAAAACGCTAAAAAGTAATTTTTTCTGTGTTGTCTTAGTTAAAATAAAATGCTTTCTCTTGTTCATGCATTTGTATAAACATTATAAAATTTTAATGCAATTATACGGATAAATTATTGTCAACTGATCAACAATTTTTAATAATCAAATCTGCATTAAAATAACACAGTACAATTTTAGATCTAATAATGAACAATTTTAGTTGTAAAGTTTCAATTTATTTATGTCTTTTATAATAAAAGCGATAACACCAAAATGTGGTATTTCTAAAAAAGAAATTCCCCTTAATAAACACCACAAAATCTTGTCCCTATATATAATGTGGTTATTTGACTTCCAGATTATCAATGCTGTGCTGTATTTTAAAAAAGTTAAAGAGTGCTTGATAAATGCCAAAATATGTACACATATTTGCAGCCATATGAATTACATAAAATTGCATTTACATGATAGTTACATAGAGGAACATTAAACAAAAAGTTGGATCTCAAGACCTCGATGTTAAGAGCCGTCAAAATCAATTCACCCACTCCTCATTAAACAAAAATAAATATACAGAAAAGGTAGTTAACTAAAAATTTCAAATTGTGAATTTGAAAGGACAAATTAGAAAAGTAACAGAAATAAATGAAATATCCATAGAAGTCTCACACAAACAAGATACAAAATTAAGTATGGACATGCTTAATCATCTGGAACTTTCACATAATAAAACAATAAGAGTTCAGCAAATCAAAAGAGGTAGTTATTACAGTCTCAACAATATATAGGATACGATTTGCCATATACTTTACAGCACAGTAGAAAAATAACAGAAAATGGAGCAATTTCACACATGGCCACATTTAAAACTTTATAAAAATGGTTGCCATATCCCCATTTCAGATCTAATCATTCACTTTAGGCAAGTGGAAGGCACATATTGTAGTTCTAACTAAGTATTTTACTTGATTCTTTTTAGTTTGCACACAAATTGTGTCACTGCCAAAATCACAAGATCCTGACCATCACGGATAGGCACTCGCATACTGTATATCATTTGAGTGACCTCGACAAACCAACAGAAATGTAACGGGCATAAATATAGCCATCTGAAAATTTGAATTCCCGTATGAACCTACTTTTCCTAATTAAATGCAATGAAAATTGTATACCTTAAAGCACTGTGTCACTCTAAAATTATTTTTCAGCTTCTTTCAGTTTACTGAGAAAAATAATTCAGAACACAAGTTGCTAATGTATTAGCTATTTATGCTGCTCTGCAGTAAAATATAAAAATTTCACTTCTTTGTACAAAATTACAATATTATAATAAAAATAACCAGTCAAATTTGAAAATAAACAAATTCACTATCCATTATTTTAAAATAAGTAAACAGTGTAAGAAAAAATTATTCTCTCAATATGTTATTACATACAGTACTAATTCAATATGCAGTACAGCAGGAATTCCAATTACTAATAACAAAAACAATTAATTGCATTAATATAAATAAATTATTTTAGGGAATGACCCTGCCTTTTAAAAGCATGGTACATACATACTTAACATAAAATTTGTCTATTGTAATCTACCTGTAGGTTTTTTTTAAAACTACCAGAAAAAATTAACAAAAAAAATGTTAAATAACATTATTGTAATTTGTAAACGAAAAACATTTGAAAAGTGTTGGGCACCTCTGAAGCTGTAAATGTAATGATGGCACCAAAAGTTATTTTCGAGAAATACACGCAAGTTAAGAAGCTTATGAAATAAATATGGCTCTCCTTCAGGAAAACCTGTTACCAAAATTTTCAAAAAAGCATTTCTATGAGCAGCAATTATCAAAAAATATGCTACAAACAGCAATGAAAAATGTTACTATGGTTCTAAAACTATTATGTTCCAATAATCTAGAGCAACATAATTAGATAATCAAAGTAAAAATGAAAGAAATCTTGAATCCAACATGATGCTGATTTCAAATAGTCATCATTATTAAAATTTGTCAAGGTTGCCATTTTGTGTTACTCCATTGAATCTGTGTCTTGTATCTCAACTCTGATTACTGATGCTGATTCAAACATTCAACCATCATGCATAAATTATTTAAATTAATTATTTTCAATATTAAGAACAATCAAGATTTTCAGAAATTATGTTTTGATTTCCTTTACTACAAAACATTTCACTAACTTGTGTTTTCTGGCCACCTTTTCCTACACACTAAACAGAACTGTCTGCAATAAAAATGATAAGCTAATAAAAAGAAACCTTTATTGCCTATTTCCTTAATTACAAACTATGTAATTCAGCTGACAGAAGTGTCTTAAATTAAAGACACTAATGCACTGAACTTCCTGAAGTCTCTGAAAATCAATTTTTCCATAGGAAAAATGACTACAGTTTCTCAAAAATGTATTACAGTGCAAAAAACACTAAAAAGATACTACAGTCTACTAAAACAAACAAACAGAATTTTAATGGTTAAAATATTATTTTTAAACAAGTAGTTTAATAATTTGTACAATTAACTGGAGCTGGAGCAAATTAATAATTTCTAATTATATTAATTAAAATAAGTTTAATAATTCGCAGCTTTTTACAATACATTCTGTTTTTTTTCTTGTACGTTTCTTTAGATGCCCATGCGACTTCATAAACATTTATATTTTTGAATAACAGTACAGATACAAAATAATTTATAGCATGGCATATCAGTGCCTTGGCTCTCAAATAATACAATGTTCACAATTTATACATGGCGGAAAACCAAACGTATACACGATTCTCCAAATAAAATAACAGAAATGTAATCCAACAGCTTACTCAATGGTGGTATAAATGTTTTCAGGATTTATTTTACAGCACTCCTGTTACTGGACTGTTGAAATTACTCGTCTTTGTTATGCGACAGATGGTGAATGTTAACTGAAGATGTAATACTGTGCAAATAAACATGAGGATACTGAAGATTAAATACATGTAGTATCGTGAAAGTAAACATGCTAATAACTTTTACTGCCTGCCCACAACTAAAATACTTTTTTACTGAAACTGAAAATGTGTTTATTTTGTTGGATATATGGTATCTATGAAACTGCATTCCTAGGACAGTTGCTTTTACTTTGCGGAAAAACCACAGTCTTAATGTGAAACCGAATTTATAAACTTCAGTGTTTCTTCAGCATATGTACAATTTTTTCTACTGAGCTGTAAAATTGAACAAACCAAATTTAAATATTAAAATTTCCAGCGTTCATATATAATTTCTCTATAGTGAAAATAATGTAGTCCTATTTATTAAAAAGGCCATTCAATATGTTGGAATAAAGTGAGGAATAGTGGCATGGGATAGACACACAATGACCATACACAAGAATGAGCCAGCACGTCATATGAAGTACTCCTGGCGACGGTGCCAGAAGCGCTGGATGAGGAAGCTGGTGTCTACGTGGTCCATAATCCTGCGCCCTACCAGATACTTTACCTCTTCCTGGCCCTCCTTGGCGGCGATGTGCAACGCTGTGTACAGGTCCTTGGTGGTCGAGTCGACCGCCGCCCCATGCTGGAGAAGCAGCATGACGATGTCCACGTTGCCGAGTCGAGACGCTATGTGCAGCGGCGTCTGCTGCTCCTGTTGGCGAGCACATGCATCTCTAGTCTCCAGTTTCACAAAGAAAAATTTAGTTATATATGATCAATTGTCAGCAGTCCATAGGTGTGCGCACTTTTATGCAATGGGGGATGCAAACCGCAAAATAAAGATACACATTTACGAGATTAAAGATAAAATAAAGAATATACAGTAAAACCCTCTCAAAAAGTTTTCTGTTAAATTTTCCTGCTTCATAAGCTTTTTAAATTTTGCACTTGGTCTATTACAAATACATAATTTTACCCTTTTAAGAAGTTTCCCTTCTTAATAAGCACATATTTGTCAGTATTTCTCTGAAAAGTCTTAATACAGGGTTTCACTGTATTTAAACATATTCTTCAGTGGTATTATCAAACATGCAGACTGTCTAGTGAAAATACAAAATTGGCAAGATTTTTTTTATTTTCCTAATGACACGATGCAATGGGGTGCAGCTGCACCCCCTGCACGCCACCTCCCCCTGCACATGCCTATAGTCAGCACCTGACCAAACCAATCAAAATCAGTTCCAAAACAAATCTTATGGATTCTTTCTACACTAAGGGCACCCGAACACAGTCACACAATTAAATTATCTATACACATTCATAATTCCAAAAAATACTGTATATATCAAGTTCATTTGTAGTCAACAGTTCTGCCAATGGAATTATTTGGATCACAATATGAGGATTATCGAAGATATTTGGAAATTCGAAAACAGAACTTTGATGCAACACAGCAGAACTAAGTATGCATGATTGTATGAATCTCATTTGTGAGGTTTTTTTACCCCTCCCCTCCCCATAATTAAGTAACATAATTTTGGACATACGCTGTTTATTCCCATTATTTTCTTTAGCATTGCAATATACAGTATTTCTTTTTATCTCCTTTTGTTTACTTAACATAGCTGTAACTATATTTTATTGCAGTATCTACTGTTCAAGCAGGCAGCTACATTATATTAAGAACTGCTCTTATTTTAAAAATTCTAATTACATTTGAAGCAATTGAAATTTTCATGTTAGTCATAAATTTAATCTGTTTTCATTCTGTTCACATAAAATTTCTGTAATAATGCTGCAGTGGATAAGTCAAAGTGTAAGACTAAGCTGTTGCCTTAATTTCACCACTAACCTTAAGTTAAGACATTAATAAATAAATAAACCTTTGTAGGCAATGTGCAAATGTTTGAAAGTTTCAGTAGTTCAAATATTAATTTATAAATTTTACTTTCAAATTGTAAGATTTTTATGATGTAAAATAATAATATTTATTGAAGTTGGAACTCCAATAATACAAGGTTTTTCGAAGTTGGTGATTGGCCAATACTTTCAGA
This sequence comes from Clitarchus hookeri, assembly GCA_002778355.1. Taxonomy (NCBI): domain Eukaryota; kingdom Metazoa; phylum Arthropoda; class Insecta; order Phasmatodea; family Phasmatidae; genus Clitarchus; species Clitarchus hookeri. Next base: position 204,146 of record NQII01000384.1, on the reverse strand, counting down.
GTTATTAATATGGCCTATATTTCAGAGACAGTATAAGAGCCAGTGTCTTCTGAATTAACAGCATGGCTGATGTTTTTAGTCAGTAAGTTTTCAATCAATAACAGGGAAACTGTTTCCAAGGTTGGCACAAGTTAATAGTTAATGACTGTAGTAGGGCCGGTGTTTATTAGCAGGCGGCCAAACTAGTAAAATTAAGTCGGTAACATGGCATTTTTGGAGTATGTGGGGCAGCGGTGGCATAGTGTCCAGGGCACTCGCATCCCACCACGGCGATCCGGGTTCGATCCCCGGTGGGTTCACTCCCAGATTTTCGCATGTGGAATTGTGCTGGACGATGCTGCTTGCCGGCGGGTTTTCTCGGGGTACTCCCATTTCCCATGCCCTTGCATTCCAGTGCCGCTCCATTCTAGGGTTTCATTTCTGTCATGCCCAGGGATGAGGGTCACCTACGGGTCCCAGCTGGAAAGACCGTCACTCAGAGGGTGTCGCCTTGCCCTGGGTGCACTCCCCACACACCATTTTATTTTTTTTGGAGTGTGTAGTACCACTTATGTTTTGAACATGCGAAATATCTATACACCAGTACATATTTACTGAAAAGTATTTTTACGTCTTGTAGTAGGATGGGTTTGAAATTTTTCCATCAAAACAGAAAATGAAGGTCATGGTGGTAAAGTAGAACCCTGTTATAACATTTCACAAAGGCTTGAAGAAATGTCAGCCTTATAAAAGGGAAAACTTTATAAGAGGATAATTCTGTACTGAAAAACATGTTCGTGGTCCAAGAGAAGGCAGCTTACTAAGCAGGGAAATGTTATAAGAGGGGATGTTATAACAGGGTTCCACTGTAGTTGTAAGTAAACTGAAACCTTGCACAAAAAAATATCGGCCAAAGTAGAAAAGATAACTTTTACAACCAGGGTAAGAAAATTTAGGCAAAATTCCATTGAATTTATGTACTGTAAATGACTGGTGAAGATGCTAAAATGAACTGAAAAGCATGTGTGAAGGGCTTACCCTGGCACGAGCATCCACCTGCGCACCATTGCGCAGCAGGATGCGTATGATATCAGTCTGATTGGCACGTGCTGCGAGATGGAGAGGGGTCTCCCCACGCACCGTCGGCACGTCAGGGTTGGCGTCGTGTTGCAGCAGGTAGATGACGATGTTCATGCAGCCCATGAAGCTGGCCACGTGCAGGGGGGTCAGTCCTGACTGCAAGCACACAATAAGCTCACAACTCCCCTTCACTTTCCTCCGTAAGAATCTACTATACTACATATTATAACAATCATATATACATATCCCATTATAGGACTTATCAAGCAACCACTGTGGCTTATATACTTCGCAGTATAGGTACATACGTAGGCTGTTCATGGTAAAGTGAGCACTTTTTGAAAATACCTTTGAAAAGAATCACTGCTCATATCTCCATTCCCCATATGTACTACAGGATATACCAAAATTCAAATTACCCCCCTCTGAATTGTATACAAACATGCAAAAGGTTATTTTAAAAGAATGTGTATGAGAATGCGTATGAAAAATAAGACAGGTGGCTACCACTTACTCCAGAATATCTGTGTGCACATCACCGTGTTCATATCACAGAATTATGCACCTCCAGGAACGATATGAAATCCTCCATAACATGGCTGGCGTGACGGAAGCAAATGCATTTCGAACACCTTGTTAAAGTTCCTCAGTTTTCCCATACTGTGTTTTGGCCACTTCCTGTTTGATGTGCCCACATAATGCATTATCACAGGACGTCAGATCTGGACTTCTGGGTGGCCGTTTCAGAGGGACTGGTAAATTTGACGATCATCTTTTAATCCGTTTGTCTCTGAACTTCTAATTGAGGTATTCTCGTACACTTGTTACGAAATGTGGTGGTGCCCCATCCTGTTGGAACCAGATTTGACCAAGAAATCCCAAATGTATAAACCAGTTTCGCAACATGGAGAGCTAAGTAAATTTATTGACTGCTACTGTCTCACGAGTCACAGGGTTTTCAAAAAATATTAACCAATCAGATATGTAGCAGACGTTGCAGCCCATGTCATCACATGAGGTGGATTCATTTCAATTTCCTCAGAAATATGGATTCTTCATACACCAGAAATAATATCGCCTGAACAAGAAACACACCTATGTTACAGAGTTAATTGGTGTTAAAGGAGGAGGTAGTGGGAGCTCTTCATTAAGCAGGCAGCAAATTAATAAAAATAGTTCTTTACAAATAATGTACTTCAGGTGTATTTTTTAATTTATGACAGCTGAAGTTATTATTTAGTATTGTTTTACTAATTTTAGAGTATGAAATTACATATCAGAAACATATTTACATTTTTAACAACTCCAAAGTTTTATTCTATGGTGCTTGAATAAAGTGATTAGGCCCATGACATTGTCAATTTTACATATGGCAGAAGGATACAAAACAATAAGTAAAAGCAGATCATAACCAGAGCTTTCAAAAGTGCTCAATTTACAATGAACAGACTATAAGAATATGGGATCAGTCTGACGACGCACCCTGACCACATCTCGGAGAATCATCACGGACCACCACATGTCTACTTCAGGATGCTTCCCAGCTGACCTCAACTCTAGTCCAGACACAAAGCCACTTGGAAAAACCCTGCAGACGGTGTCAGAAACTGATATCCTGGATCCTCCAGGTCAGAGACAGTAATGCTACCCACTACACCATGATGGCGGACACGTCTAGATTCCATCATAAAATTAGCAAACTTACTTCCACATAAATTTGTCTTGACCGACACAAACCAGGGATATTTAAATTACTATGGTACACATGACTTTTACAGCCATCAAACAAATATAAAAATAAACAACTCAACTAGACAACTCAACAACACCAAAACATGAATGGTACTGGAGTACTCTTACCTCCGTGGTAGCTTCAATGGATGCGCCATGTTTGAGCAGCAGTTCCACAACCTTGATGCGATTCTTTTTGCAGGCAATGTGCAGTGGAGTGAAGCCGTTCAGAGCACGGGCATTGGGGTCGGCCTTGCGGTCGAGCAGCAGTTTGGCCACGCGCACGTGCCCGCAGTGGGCGGCCACGTGCAGGGCTGTCAGGTAGTCGACGGTCACTTCATCCACTGGCGCACGGTGGTACAGGAGGATCCGTGCAGCATCCACATGGTCTCCCTGGGACGCCATGTGCAACGGCGCCAGGCCATTCTAAGAGCAACAAATTCATTACACTGAAGAATTTCAGTATTTCACACATTCACTGATGCCACTAAATATTATAATCATGTGGCTTGTGATAAATTTACAAAATAAACTTAAATAATAACAAAGTAAAAAATATTTTGTTACTGCCATGGGAGCAGTGTAATAAATATACTGTAAAGTACTGCAATGAAAAAGTATGCATTTTTTTATAAAAACAGTGTATCAGCTATGTACATAAATTTGGAGAGCAACCTTACACTTCGAAATTTTTAAAATCNAAGCCATTCTAAGAGCAACAAATTCATTACACTGAAGAATTTCAGTATTTCACACATTCACTGATGCCACTAAATATTATAATCATGTGGCTTGTGATAAATTTACAAAATAAACTTAAATAATAACAAAGTAAAAAATATTTTGTTACTGCCATGCAAGCAGTGTAATAAATATACTGTAAAGTACTGCAATGAAAAAGTATGCATTTTTTTTATAAAAACAGTGTATCAGCTATGTACATAAATTTGGAGAGCAACCTTACACTTCGAAATTTTTAAAATCATGTCTGACTTTTTTACCTGAAAAAGAAATGCATTGTGTTTCAGGTAGTATACAAGTAGAAACAAATTTCATCCATTGTTTTTCAATTTCCTTTAATTCACAAACTTTTTGCTTTAGACCTATTAAATATCCATAAACAATCAATTTCTCACATTTTTGACCTTTATGTTTTTGAAATTTTTCTACCCTTGTCTGTTGGAAAACAATTTTTTTTTCCCTCCCAAATTAGATGTTGCTACTATATTTAATGATAAATATAGTTGTGTGTCCTATTATTGTATTCTTTAATTCTTCTGAAGTAATGAAACATTGACATTCATAGTCTGTACAAGATTAATTGATGATAATGTTCAAGGTGGTACTGTAGGGGTACACGTCTTCAGCTGCAAACAGTCTATCTAGTGTTTTGAATGATAGGGTTCACTAACCTGAAATATTTACTCTACCATCATTTTTTTTAATATGTCTCTCATCCACTGAAACATGTAAGTTTACATGGCCTACCACAATGCTACCTGTGTGAAAAATTATGTGGAAATTGGTTGATTGGGCCTCGAGACATGACATAACAAAATTGCCTGAGAAATAGGTTATGCATACCAACATCCTTTGTCTGTGCTGTTTCCTTCTGAATGTGTTATACCTTTAAAATTATTTTGTAGTTTGCAACTTGTGACTTAGTTATCCTGCATGTATTAGTATTGCGTGCTGACTTCAAGCTAGCTTGTTGTGGTTTCCTGTAATACCGCAGCTGACACATAAGTTTATAAACTAAAAAATTGGAAAATCACTAGCTCTGTCTCTCTGGAAAAAAATTCTTGCACTATTAATGCCACGTCAAAAATTGAAAGAATAATACAATTTATTTTAGAACATAAAATCATGTTTTATAACTTTGAATAAGAATTTACTGATGTATCTGCTGGTAAGTATGAAAGGGGTTAAAAAACCATCAAGCATGTGTTAATGTTAAGTGAAACTATTTACAAACAGTAACTCATAAAAATCTTGCAGCCACTTCAAATTAAGACTTTCAACTTTACATTAAAAACATTTTAATATTTTTGCTACAACAATAATTTTTTCAGTATGCAAATTACATTTAAAATTATGTATATCTTTTCTAACATAAAAACATTTACTACAATTATTCATTAAAGAACTAAAAAGGTTTGCATGGTTTGAAAACAAATATGTATTAACTTGTTCAATCTACATATATTGACAGTGTTATTATGGCATTGGTAACAACAGAGAAATACTATTCGAACATCTAACCTTTGTCTTGGAGCTGATGGGAGCTCCCCTCTCCAACAGCATGTCGACAACTTGCTCGTGTCCGGACCGTGCTGCACAATGGAGTGGCGTCAAGCCATCTCTGGTCTTTGATTCGATGTTTGCACCTTTCTCCAACAGGAGGGACACCATATTTGTCTTGCCCCATTTTGCAGAAACGTGCAGTGGAGTTATGTTATGCTACAACAAATGAACAAAATAATAAGCCACAAATGAAAACAGAACATGAATCTCAAATTAAGTAATTATCGATTTCATAGCACATTTTAAAATATGACTTGTCTTTCATGATTATATTTTCCCACAAAAGAATGTAGAAACTATGTACAATAATAAACATTAAATGTGTGAATAAGACAGGCTATGAAGCCCACCTCTACAGAGAATAAGCAAGAACTTCAAATTTTCTATTTGCTGTTATACAGGATCATAAAGGTGCAGAGGGGGGCAAAACTGAGGCAGACAGGCTGTATACAGATTCCCTGCCTGTCAGTTTTATGCTAATAACAAGCCAACTGATCAGTCTATTATAATAACTTATTAATAGCTGTAATTAGTGAAACACACATACCCAACACAATTAATGTTATGNCTGATCAGTCTATTATAATAACTTATTAATAGCTGTAATTAGTGAAACACACATACCCAACACAATTAATGTTATGAAACAAAGAATTTTAAGTATCTTAAATAAAATGTACTTAAATTACAGTTCTTGTACATTTACACATTTCATGCCACAAGGCACAAATAAAAGTTTGGATGTCTTTGGATGCAACTGTCGCTTTAAAGAAAACTCTTGTACATGCGCAAGTATTTTGGGTTTGTGTTTACATATGAAGCACATGTTTTCAAAACAGCTGTAAGATATATACGTAAATCTTGTTTTCAGTGGACAGACATGTGAAACATTTATTTAAGCACCAAGATAAAAAAAATGCAGTAAAATACATGGCTTAATAATTTTTTGGGACATTCATTTTCCTTCAAAATCAAAGTAAACAANCTGATCAGTCTATTATAATAACTTATTAATAGCTGTAATTAGTGAAACACACATACCCAACACAATTAATGTTATGGAAAAAAGAATTTTAAGTATCTTAACTAAAATGTACTTAAATTATAGTTCTTGTACATTTCCACATTTCATGCCACAAGACACACATAAAAGTTTGGATGTCTTTGGATGCAACTGTCGCTTTAAAGAAAACTCTTGTACATGCACAAGTATTTTGGGTTTGTGTTTACATATGAAGCACATGTTTTCAAAACAGCTGTAAGATATATACGTAAATCTTGTTTTCAGTGGACAGACATGTGAAACATTTATTTAAGCACCAAGATAAAAAAAAATGCAGTAAAATACATGGGAATTATTAAAAAACCCTGTAAGTAAAAGGAAGTTTTAGTTTGTAAACAAAAGGATGTTTTTTTTTTTTCTTTTCAAGGTTGTTATATATTCTGGTAAATTTTGTAAGTAGAGTGCCCACACAACAAATAGATAGNTTTTTTTTTTCTTTTCAAGGTTGTTATATATTCTGGTAAATTTTGTAAGTAGAGTGCCCACACAACAAATAGATAGGTATCTGTTTTTCCCCTGCACCAACAATTAAAAATTAACACAATTAATAAAATCTGAGACTACTTGAATAAGCTTAAGTTACCCATTTCCCAGCAAGTTTGCATGCTCAATAAATAACTGCCTCCCACCTTCTTCTCTTAAGTTCTTCACCAATATCATTAGTGCAATAGTGCCCTCTGATGAGGGCTGCACATTGTAATGGGTGTTACAACAAAGGTCAGGGGTCAGGGTTCATAACAAGGGCAGGTTTGGAAGGTGAATCAAGCAGTTCACTTAGCAAAACAGTGGTAAATTCATTCAGGGAGGCAAAGTTCAAGTCATGGCACATATTCATGTTTTGCATGGAAGTTTTCAAAACTATTCACCTTGGCAGCATAGTTAACATCTGCTCCTCTGTTCAGGAGCAGGTTGGCGATATTCTCATTGCCATAGTGAGCTGCGATGTGGAGCGGTGTAAAGCCACTCTTCGAAGTCACATCTGGATTATGGTCATTCTAAAAAATAAACAGAGAAAATTTTAAGAAAACTCATGAAAAATCATTAAGACTTGTATAGAATTACTGAATATAAATACAATATTAAAAAAAATTGTTACTGAACTTTTATTAGTGGTTCTCTGAAATGACAAAAGTCACCTGAACAGTGTTTGTTGAATTTTATTTGTTTATGTCAAATTTCAGTTCTTTCCTTCAAATGAAACCATAGACACTCTTACCCTATATCTACCCCCTGGTTTCACACCTGCCTTTTTAAAAAACTCATTTATCTATGACCTCAAACTTTACAAACACTTCATAAAAATAAGACTATCGTGATAAGGATAAAACATATACATTTAAAAAGCATATGTTCTAAAATTACCTAGGTGGGTTAAAAAGAAGTAGTTTTCAAATCCAAGATGACTTTTTTACAAACTGAGTCACTGTGTACACTCACTTGTAAAAGTAAGGCAGCAGCTTTGCAGTCATCTTTCTTGGCTGCGATGTGCAGGGCTGGCAGCCGAACCTTGCCTCGAGTGTCGTTCTCCAGCAGGACTGCCACCACTTTGTCGTGCCCTTGCTGCATTGCCACAGCCAAAGGCGTGAACCCATCCTGGAACAAAGCACGGTGGCCTTGGAACTAACTGCCTACCATGTGCGATCACGAGTTGTAGATCCCCACATCTATAGGCTGGTCATGGTAAAGTGAGAACTTTAGAGGTCCCTAGCTACTTTTTTATTTCAGCCATTTTTTATCCTTTAACTACCTTTTTTAAATAAATATTGCAATGTAAGTGTGTAGATTCCACCACAATCGGAAGNGTTACTTTTTTATTTCACCCAGTTTTTATCCTTTAACTACCTTTTTTAAATAAATATTGCAATGTAAGTAATAAACACAGTGTGTAGATTCCACTACGATCGGAAGTTAACATCTAAGGCTAAAATAAAACATATTTATTGACTATTATTCCAAATGAGAGGGCTTTTGAATGTGCTCACTTTACCGTGGATAGCTTATACATGAAAGTCCATTACACCATGAGATAAATGAAAGATGTAAGCAGCTCAGACATGCTTACACAACACATCTGCATGAAGCCAGTATTCATGATAATAGCCTGTCAACATCATAAACATCAAAATTAGAAAGAGACACACATACAAGCACCTACTCTCATATTGGTACTTGAAACACGCATAAATAGTTGGACGACACATTTTTTGCACACATGCATGATCGTCTCGTTTCACTGGCATGACCAGCATCCTCAGGTGATGAAAGATTGGGCGTTCGTCACCTGACAAAGTTGGTCCAGCCAACAAAACCTAGTGATCATGCAATCACATGTAAAATTGTCATGCAACTACAGTATTTAGGAGTGCTTCAATATGGAAGTACCAGCCTATAAGAACTTGTGCTCATGTTTTGTAACTTTAGAGATTAAAAATATTTTTTAGAAGTAAACTTTGCTTTAACCTCTGTGTATATCTCTTACTGATTATCACATAAATAATGTGAAACAAAAAGAACTTCTCAAATAGTCATACACTAAATCTAACTAATAGAAAAAAAAAATTCAAAAAATTGCATTTTAAAAAAATCTACAGAATATATGCACTAAATCAATAACCTTATATTTTAATCTCCTATTCCAACATGACCTCTGTTCATAAAACTTAGGCTCATAAAATTTATCCATTTATAAATTAACATCCTTGGATCCGGATCCATGGTTGGCTCAGTTTGTTAGTCACTAGCCTCTCTCTCGTCCCTGAGATTCCTGGTTCAAACACATGCTNCGGATCCATGGTTGGCTCAGTTTGTTAGTCACTAGCCTCTCTCTCGTCCCTGAGATTCCTGGTTCAAACACATGCTCCGGTGGAATGGAGTTGAGTTGAGATGAGAGATTTGGACGGTTCTTAACAATGAGGTCTTGAGAGCAGATGAGGGTGAAATGAGGTGAGAATGGAGCAGTGCCGGAATGCAAGGACTGGGGAAAATGGAAGGTCCCCAGGAAAACCCGCCGACCAGCATCATCCGGCACAATTCCCACTTGCGAAAATCTGGGAGTGACCCGGCTGGGGAATGAACCCGGTTCGCCTTGGTAGGAGACGAGCAGTCTAACCGCTCAGCCACCGCGGCCCCCAGACCCAGCCATGATGTAGTGTAGTACATCATGTGTGCAGGTTTACTTAGGGTTCTCTCATTTCCTCCCCCATCTTCGTTCAGCTGCGTCTCTCCCCCAATCTTGTCTCACTTCATCCATTCCTCAGGGGGCCAGAGCGACAGGTCTGTCCCTCGGGTCAAACAGCCAGCTCTGCTTAGCACCAGTCATCTCTCATCCATATGTGATCCTGCCTCAGGCAGAAAACATAGTCTATTCACTGTTACTTCACGTTTTTTGAATCAAACCTTTGAAAATCACTCCACATTGTTTCTGAACTATATTATTATTGGTTAAACTGGACTTTTAATTATATTCTGTCTACAAAATATAATACTTCGTTTATAATTAAAATGAATAAAACTAGAGAGAAAATAGGTGTGTTGGTAATGCCTAGTAAGAAATTGTTCTTATGCAGAATACCATTAAACTGAGTAAACAAGACTGCGGTGCATGGTCACTTGTGTGTAATTTTCTAGATTTAGTTAATCTTTGTTTGCACAGCGTGGAGAAATATCCTGGAAGTATAAATTTAGCAAGGCTTGGAAGTAACCGTGAACATTCCATACTTGTGGATTTTCATCCTTGGATTCATGCTCCAATTATAAACCATATCAACATGACCTGGTTGGCATTCAGGCAGTTATTTAAGACTCAGCCATCTGGGCTGGNGCTCCAATTATAAACCATATCAACATGACCTGGTTGGCATTCAGGCAGTTATTTAAGACTCAGCCATCTGGGCTGGAATAACTCGTTACAAACTTGCGTCCATCAGGGACAGATATAGTTTGCATAATTGCCTGTCTGATTTAGAAAGTTTTACATGACAAATGTGATAAACCTAAAGTGTAGCTTCGACAGGATTTAGAGTATGAGAGAATACACAGATAGAAAAAAAAATGCAGTAGGCTTACACACTCAAATGACTGGACACATTCGGTGGTTACGCATGGTGATTATGGTACATAATCAAAAATTTGAACAAAACTACAAGTCCAATACTTGAAAATAAAAAAATCAGTTCTGCACATAGATATTTTCTTCACCAAACCTAAGTATGAATGTAATATACTTTTATATCTTTAAAACCACATGCTGCATAAAAAATTTCAGATTATTGATTAGTTNTGTAATATACTTTTATATCTTTAAAACCACATGGCTGCATAAAAAATTGCAGATTATTAATTAGTTGTAAGGTTTAAAAAATATAAATGGTATTAGGGTATTATGAATTAACTACCTAGATATGAAATTAAACAGTGCAAGCTACATGTGATTATTAAATTAAAATGAATTAGGCTAGTAATAGTTAAGACACATGAATGCATTTTAAATTTTATATATATATANCTACAAGTCCAATACTTGAAAATAAAAAAATCAGTTCTGCACATAGATATTTTCTTCACCAAACCTAAGTATGAATATAATATACTTTTATATCTTTAAAACCACATGCTGCATAAAAAATTTCAGATTATTGATTAGTTGTACGGTTTAAAAAATATAAATGATATTAGGGTATTATGAATTAACTACCTACATATGAAATTAAACAGTATAAGCTACAACATGTGATTATTAAATTAAAATGAATTAGGCTAGTAATAGTTAAGACACATGAATGTATTTTAAAATTTATATATATAGTTACTGCCTACATCTTTTACATGCCCATTATGTCACAATTAAAGCTGACATAAGGTCTGCCAAGTGGGAATGAAATGTGTTTCATTCTTCTGTTTGTTACCTCAGTGGCCAAGCTCTGGTTGGCTCCGTTGGCCAACAAAAACCTGACAACACTGTCATGGTTTTCTTGGGCAGCCATGTAGAGCGGTGTGAAGCCATTCTGCGATTGGACGTTCACAGCTGCTCCATTGGCCACTAGCAGCTTCACAACCTCTTCCTGTCCGGCTGCAACAAAACACCAACTCGTCAGAAACTTGCAGGTGGCTCGTAACTGAAGGTACAGTATGTGAATTTCGCAAATTATTTTGGCAGCAGCCCAGTGTTCTCAGTTCTCTGTACGTTCAGGCCACAAGTGTTTATTCATTAGATAATATCATGGTGAAAGACTTATTATTTTTTATTTGACTTGTCTGTACATGATATTGATACTACTGCCGTTTATTAAAGGCTAACGAGTCATTCAAGGTGTGTCCAAACAAATACGGAACCATCTCAGCATTCGCCTAGAATAATTTCAGGAATCCACGCAAAACCTAAATCTAGATGGCTGGACCTAGATTCGAACCCAAGTCATCCCAAATGCAAGTTCAGTGTGCTACCAATGCACCACCTTGTTCAGTAATTCTCTAGGACAACTATGAGCCTTTCATATACTATAGTCCACATACCCAATGAATTGATTCCAGCATATCATACTGCATAATAGACAAATTCTCAGAACTGTATGTAATTTAACTGTACTTAACAAATAACTACCAGAAGTCCTGCACGGCCACTGTACGTGTATATTTTGACAGCACTGTGCAAGCAAGGCACCCATTTTACATGTTATGGCTTTACAACAGCACTGAAACAACATCATTCAGACTTCCATTCTCTGAACGTGTACAGTTCTGCGCAGCACTATTTGCTATTGCAGAACTACATAAAACAAAACCTTGATCCTTCCCCCTCTCCCTTCGACAGAGCGTTCCTTNGCACTATTTGCTATTGCAGAACTACATAAAACAAAACCTTGATCCTTCCCCCTCTCCCTTCGACAGAGCGTTCCTTCACTGCCAAAAGCTGTCGAATGGGACTTACATAAAACCAGTGTACAGAAGTTTTTTTCTCATGTTACAAGATTTTAACTTCTACCTGGAATTATGCTTATACAATCAAAGGCTGTTGAATTTGTGTTATTTACAAAGTCCGAACGAATGTAACCCATAACAATTAAGCACAAGAAAGTAAATTAAAATCAAAATAATNTGTGTTATTTACAAAGTCCGAACGAATGTAACCCATAACAATTAAGCACAAGAAAGTAAATTAAAATCAAAATAATGTTTGGTTGACTTAGGCTATGTGAATCTGACATTAAATCCTAGATAATTTATATTTGATTCGTTTTATAAGAAATGTTTCTGTTGCAGTATAAATGAAACTAATATGATGCAATGTAAGATCATGACGTCAATTAACCGTGCAAGTTAATTTGGCAAGGCCATCGAACTTTAGAACCTCACATAAAACAAGGAAGCACCAAGCAAGTAGCAAGTCAAGAGCAGATAAAAAAAAAGCGCGCCTTCAGTCTGGATTCACGCGCATTGAAGTGCATACACCTCTAGTAGCAAGAGAACGGGAATTTCTCTGCGATTCCAATTTTAATTACCGGTAATAGACACTAAAGTTTTTTTACTTTGTCACACGCAAAATTAATAACATATTTCTAACAGCCCCATTCCTAACCATACGCAAAAGATGAGGTAGATCGATTTTTCGTCTTCTGCGCATGTACTCAGCATTGACCTTCCCCACACCAATTCAACTAAAAGTGGCAAGGTCCGCCGCTTTGCATCACTGGAGCAAGTTCCTCAGCGCAGATGTAATAAAAGCCAGCCCTGGGGAGGGCTCTTGTCCACCACCCCAGTTGTCTTTCATTTGAAACGAGGCGGGAAAGAGAGGCTAACCTCCTCCCCCCGTCCCAACCCTAAAATTGTCTTCCTGAGCCTAGCTCGCTTTGATGTTAGGGCAAGCCGGGTCTGCCCTGCAAGCCCTGGTTCCAAGTGGCAAGGCCAACGACTGACTGACGAGTTTATTGATCACTTAATTTTCAAAATACAAGCACTTTTATGTGCATAAAATACTTTTATTAATTTGAATTTACTCAAACTGCATTACGAACTGATTGGATGAAGTATACAAACATCTCAAATCACTCTTGTTTACTAAAATAGTGTTGTAAACAATCCTATCCACATCTTTAAAAAATACTAGTTCGCGCTCATGCTGCGCAGCTTAAAGTTTACCACTAGACGCCGCCTGTTACGCGCCGCCCTGATTGGCAGTTCGCTCCGCCGGGGGCGGGGCTTTGTACTCCCCACCCAGAGATGGCAGCACTGTGTCCTTCGAAGCGAGCATGGCTCAGGAACACAGTTTATGATGAGGGAGGGAGGGGGTTAGCCTCTCTTTTCCACCGCAATTCAAGTGCAAGACAACTACGGGGACAAAAGNGATGAGGGAGGGAGGGGGTTAGCCTCTCTTTTCCACCGCAATTCAAGTGCAAGACAACTACGGGGACAAAAGCCCTCCCCAGGGCTTGTACTACCACCGCGCTGAGGAGCTTGCTCCAGTGATGTAAAGCGACGGCCTATCCACATCATTTACGCGCAGAACCAAACTCTGTGTCCCAAAGTTTAACTGCTTGCTGCCAACACGACTNGGGCTTTGTACTCCCCACCCAGAGATGGCAGCACTGTGTCCTTCGAAGCGAGCATGGCTCAGGAACACAGTTTATGTTGAGGGAGGGAGGGGGTTAGCCTCTCTTTTCCACCGCAATTCAAGTGCAAGACAACTACGGGGACAAAAGCCCTCCCCAGGGCTTGTACTACCACCGCGCTGAGGAGCTTGCTCCAGTGATGTAAAGCGGCGGCCTATCCACATCATTTACGCGCAGAACCAAACTCTGTGTCCCAAAGTTTAACTGCTTGCTGCCAACACGACTNGCGGCCTATCCACATCATTTACGCGCAGAACCAAACTCTGTGTCCCAAAGTTTAACTGCTTGCTGCCAACACGACTATCATAAACGACATTGATAGGATTTGAAGTTAGAACACTGTTTAGGTAAACAAGTTCTTTGAAATGTTTGTATACTTCATCTAACCAGTTTTTAATGCAATTAGAGTAAATTCAAATTTGTAAAAAAAAATTATTCATACCTACAGTGTACATCGGTTGATGCACTGGTGAATTTTCGAAAACGCGGTTTCTTTATCTTTCAAGGCGTACTTCAAATATATAGTTGATATAGATTTAATGCAACCAAATTAGTATAATTTAGTGTTAAAGTTAAATTGAGGTCCTAAATGCGTGTATAAAAGTGTTCGGTACAAAATGTTGTATGAGGACATGGTCAAGAAGAGGCCCAATGTCATTTGAGGCAAATTTGCACNAAAAGTGTTCGGTACAAAATGTTGTATGAGGACATGGTCAAGAAGAGGCCCAATGTCATTTGAGGCAAATTTGCACCCTGAAATTTGCCATTTCGTTTTCTGGTAATTTCCATATGTATCTCATACAGCTGAGTACCCTCTATTGTGACTGTTTGAGCACTATCAATTACTTTGTCTTTCATTTAGTGCACAATTTAATTACTTTCAACAAACTTTTTTGACAACTCATTAAGCCTCAAAAGTTTTCTACCTCCCAAAATACACCCGAAGGATAATTAATTTGGCTCCACCTCACCAGGGATGTACAAGTGAGTTGAAACATTTTGAACTTTAATAATTTTTACTTTTGCGTCCCTTTCTACTTTTCACAAGAGAACAGCGGGTTTAACTAATTTTTCATAGTGTAATTATAGTGAGATTAAAAAGTGTATTTTAGTAAAATTATTGTAATATTACTTTAAAATATAATTTTTAAGACTACTTTAAAAAAAAAAGTTGCAGTAAAATTTCTTTCTCTGTTATTTCATATGCTTTCATTATGTACTGAAACTGTTTCACTGTGCCTTTGGCGTCCCCTTGTGTTTGACGCCCTACGCGGCCCGCATTAACCCTTTCAGACACACTAATTTAGGGTTTCAAGTGTCGCAAACAAAAAATATGATACCTGCCATACTTAAGTCGTGTGCCGTACTTGTTTCGTTGTCACAGCCAATGAGCTAGGCTATATGTTCGGCTTCAGTTATATGAACCAATTATGACTTAAACCAGTAAGACGGTTTGCAAATAATTTACCCACAGATAAGATCATTGGTCATTGTTAGGGGTAGTGAAATTTCGCGGAAATATGTCAAGACAAGTTATCTTTCAAAACACTGTACGGTCGTTTACCTATCTTGATTTGCTGAATTACTTTTTGACACATTTCAACTGTCTGCACACGGAACACGTAGGAGCCGTGCCGATGATGCCGAATGTTGAGTGGCCCGGTAAACTATGAAAACACCTTCTCAAGCAGACAACAACCAATGTCAATAGACAAACTGCTGTTGGGTAATTATAGTATTGAAGTCTACCGTGAAATTTTTTTTTTCTCACGAAAAATTACTAGTTCTAATTATTCGGTTACCCTGCTCGCCTCCCACCAAGGTGATCAGGGCTCAATCCCCTGCCGGGTCACTCAGATTTTCGCATGTGGGAATCGTGCCGGACGATGTCGTTAGTCGGTGAGTTTTATCGGGGTCTCCCGTTTCCCCCGCCCTTTCATTCCGGCGCTGCCCCATACTCACTTCAATCACCCTCGTCGGCTCTCAAGACCTCGGTGTTTAGAGCCGTCCAAATCTCTTAACTCATTCTAGTCATTGCGCTTCGCAGTGTGCAGTACAGACCAAAAATTTCCTAAACATGCGTAATGTACACAATTGTGTACGATGGATCTGGATGGGTTAAGGCCACTTCACATGATCAAATATATTTATTGAATTCGACCTATTGAACTAAAAAAAATCACTTCATTTCAATTAATTGCATTTAATAATGCTTTCAAGTCTACACATGAAAAATTTATCACAAACTTTTTAATGAAACCAGTTTGAAAAATTCCAGAAGCATATTTTTTGAAGTTTCTACGATTCATGCACAACGCGAAAAATTGGTTACAACCCCACAGATTTCTTTCGTTTTATTTTTACGTTTGATTTTTTAAAATATGCGTCCTTATTTTGTAAAAACTTTAAATTTCTGCACACAACTATACTATCGTGATATTACTTCCATTAATGCTGTTAGAAAAACTGTGATCGGCGATTGAAAATTTGGATTCTAGAAAATATAGAACATGTTCAAAACTAAAATCTTGAAGGAAAACGAGACATTAAAGAAATTGAAAGAGAAAATGGCCGCGGTTATGACGTTTTTATGACGTCATATAGTATTCAATTAATTGAATTCAATAAAAATCGCATGTGATTTGAACAGAAATTGGATCGTGTGAATGGGGCTTTAGACTGATGCAGACGACAGCGGCGGCAGGACTCACCGAGCGAGGCGATGTGCAGCGCAGTGTTGCCCTTCTTGGTGGCGGCGTCCACAGAAGCACCTCGCTTCAGCAGCTCCGTCACCACGTGGATGTGGCCGTCCTTGGACGCCAAGTGAAGAGCGTTTAGGCCATTCTGAAACAGCAGCACGCCGACGTGCTTAGCGACTCACTGTACATTCACAACCATAACACACAACAGGCAAGTGTACAGAAGCAAAATGGCGTGGCTGTTCCTTCGATGCAGGCGGACTCGGTCGCTCATTGGCCTCACGTGACTGTGGAAACGGGCATTGAGTCTGATCGGCCCTATTAGTCGGGCCGCTGTCTGGCATGTTAGTTTCCGCAAGCTGATTGGTGAACGTTCCGCCATATTGCTGGTCGGTGAGGCCATTTTGCTGGCGTGTATGGCTGGGGTTCACATTGCACGCCACCATTTTACCTCTGTATTATTACATACTCTATAACTAGGGACAAAAAAAAACTACAACTACTTGGTACCCCACTTAGCCGAATGGCCATCCGGGGTGTTGTCATTATATAAATACAGACATTAAATAAGTTTCACACAAAGAAATTAGTGGGGCTTGGAAATAGAATTCAGGAGAAGAAATGATTAAATACATGTTACGTTATGCGTTAAAAACGGTGCCTCTGACTCCTCCCTTACCACCACAACCCTGTCCACCCGTAGAAGATTATATAACTAGGGACAGAATAATTTCGCGTTTTGAACAACTTGTATGCTAGACTCCACGGTCCTATGTATTTTCGAGCCTCAGCTGTTTGTTCATTGGCTGCTGCCCCAGTGTGTAGCCAGATTTAGCTCAGACCAGGTGGCAAGGGATTCGGTGCTTGTATCCTTGCAGGCCTGTTATTGGCTCAGAGTTCACCTGAGCGTGTCTGATAAACTATGGTCCAATTGCAAACCTAATAGAGACGTACATGTCTTTTAATTCTAGCTTGTCCTAAAATGAATTCGGAAAATTTTCTAGTCCCTATTTATAACTGTAATCATACAAAATTCGAAAAATGTTGCGGATATATTTGAGGGCAGACAATAATTCAAACATATGTGCACTGCAGCAACTTTTTAAATTGGAACACAATTTACTAGGGCCACCCAGGGGATTTTTGTGGCCTGGGGCGAATATATTTTGGGGCCCCCTATTTGTCGCGACTCTACGTACTTCAAATATTACTTATGTACGTTTTTTGTTCGACATTACCGGTAGAAAACACGTTGCTTGGAAACAAGTTTACTTAGGGGTAGTGATATTTCGCGAAAAGATTTCGAGACAAGATACAGTCCAAAGCACTGTAGGGTCGTTCAGCGTCTTTGATTGGCTAAAAAATGTTCTGGCCCGTGTTAACAGTTTGCGCACGAATCACGAAGGTTCAGTGTCGGAGCCACTTAGTCCTGAGTGGCTTGGTCAAAGACGGACACGGCACCAGCAGCCAATGGTTGTATAACAACAGCTCAGGTGTGTATATAGTATTGAAGTCTACTAAGTACTCCGATTTTTACGCGAAAAGTCAGTGGCCCTAGGTTTACTGTTTGCTGTCAAGCAAATAAACATTTATATTTCCCTGTTCCCATAAAATTTTTGTAAAGAACCACATCCGGTACAATAAGTTTCTTGTTTGAAACCAACTGGCGACACTGTACTTACCTGTCTAATGCTCTCCATAATTGTACTGTATTCTAAATCGTATACATTGTTTTATGAGTAGGTTCCGCATCATCACATGGCAAAGTCAGTAAATTATAAGGGGAATATCTTCTTCATTTTAACCCCTTAACGTATCATCTCGAGTATACTCGTTCATGTCTGACATGTTGCGGAGTAGGTGAAATCATGGTCGGTGCTTTGCAAGTCCAAAAGCAAGCACCAGTACGGACATCGCCTTTCCCTGGGCGATGCTGTTGGTTTCTGCTGACACGCCAGTTATTTTATGACTGGTTACTTATAGTGCCATTGATCTACTGGAACCTTTTCCATGGGTTACAGAGTGACAGTTATTATAAGAAACTCGTTAGTACTTTTCACACCAATTTTTTTTTTTGCAACACCTGAAATGAAAAATGATTGTGTCCGTTAAGAGGTTGGTGGTTTTGAGGGGCCCTTTGGCATCGGGGGTAGGGGTGTGTGGTGAAGTTTTGCATGGTAAGCTGGTGCTTGTTCAGTGCTGTACACACTCGGCGCACGCAGCAGGATCCAGTAACCAGAGTGGGGCCGGGAGAAACTGAATGCACTGCGGCCACTCACGAGAGAGCGGCGAGGCGCACACCGCACAGACGTCAACTGCACTGCTACGTTTAATTGGCCAATGTGTAAACTAGCAAACGATTAGGTATAGCGCAGAGAAACACACTGCTTACGTTGCAACAGTTCATCACACGCCGCTGATGAAGGGGAAATGCCCAATTTGCCACCCCTCTCTCTCTCCCCCTCCTTTTGTGGGTGGCGCTGCAATTTACTATACATGCTCTGGAGGACTGTGACAATCAAGAGCGCCGAGTAATTGGCTAATTGATTCGCCAGCAGGCTAGAAGAGTTCACAGTCGTATATATGCTTTCACTGCAGTTTCCTATTACTACGGGGTCACAGTTACACAGGACGTATCTAACGAACTGCGGCCCAATCACAAAAAAAAAAACGCATTAAGTGCTTCGAGTCTGCCTTGCTACGGAATGAATACGCGAAATTCTAGGGCCGCTACAACTCTGCAAGTAACCTATACGCGGTGGTGAAATAACTAACGAGGGAAAAAAGTGGAGGGGCCTATAATGAGAGTAAATGGGCAACTATTTTTTTTTTTTTTGGTTCACCGAGATGCGTTGATATATTATATAAAATCCCTAATGAATCGTTATAATGTATTTCTGATAACCTGAGCTTCTCTCTATATTATGTAGCATGTAATTTAGGTTTAAATCGCACCAAACTGAAATTTATAAGACAAGCATAAGTGTCATATTAGAGGCGCCGCAAGGCGTACTTACTCTTGGCGTAACCTCTCATAAGTTTATAATGTTTCGCCATTGCTGTGCTGGTATCGAATTGACTATAGTCAGGGACCTGCAAAATTCGCGTTATTTTGGAAGTTCAGACTAGACTCCAAGATGTAGTAGGCTTGAGTGACTTCTACTATCGGCCAACAACTTGTGTGCACGCCCCAAGGACGCTTTCAGCATATAGTAAAGCCTTGACGGTTGAGCGACCTATCTCCAGTAAAGCGGCCCCACAGGTAAATGACGTCGTATAGTTGCCAGTAGCCAATGAAATCACGAACTGCACTCAAGCTAATATAGAACAGCGAAGTCTAGTATGGTACCAAAAGATTACTTCCAACTTTTCTAAAGCCCTGCTAAAGTTCTATTTTCAGGCTATTCCTCCGCCTCATGCAAGCAATGCTTAAAGAAGTCCAGAAAATTATACCAAAGGGACAACGCACTGTATGCATGCTCACTAAGTTCAATAATATTCTGC
This sequence comes from Clitarchus hookeri, assembly GCA_002778355.1. Lineage (NCBI taxonomy): Eukaryota > Metazoa > Arthropoda > Insecta > Phasmatodea > Phasmatidae > Clitarchus > Clitarchus hookeri. The sequence continues at coordinate 184,182 of NQII01000384.1, read as the reverse complement.
ATAGTAATTATTTCTTAATAGGCGTTACCAACACACCTATTTTTCTCTATTTTTGTTCGTATTAGTTATAAATGGAATATCAAAATTGATAGATCAAATAAAGGCAAAAGCCCAATTTAACCAGAAATAAGATAATTTTATGTTAACAGAATCATAAAACTCTTGTGATACATAGCATATTTGGGAAGCAAAAAGTGTGAAGAAACTACGAATAGACCATACTCGCTGGAGAAGCAAACAATAATTCTTGTATGCAGATGACTATAGAATCTAGCATACAGATCATTTAAATTCGCATGTTTTCCCTGCCCCCATATATTAATAGAGATAGCTGAAAATCGTGAGGACATTTGTGTTAACATGTCTTTAAAATCTCTGTAGCGTCTTGGTCCTTATTGGATATTGTATTTTTGACTCGGCTTGGATATCTGCAGACCGATCACGAAGTTTAGTTGAGTATCAGAACTCTAATTTGCCCGTTGGAAAAGGGATTTTGTTTGCACACGGCAGCCAATAAGGAAATAAAATATTTCTGCTGTGTTGTAAAGTGCGATGAAACCTAAGAAGCGGTCAACGTGTAACTTATTTCGCACGCATTAAGCAATTAGGTCCCTTTGTTCACAGTTGGGTACGTGTTGCACAATAATGTGATATTTGACTGGCACTATACACAGCGAGTTTCAGTTCTCAGTGGTCTACCCCGTAGGCTAAACGAATCTAGGGACAGGAAAATTTCGCGTGTTCAGTGACCAGTAGGCTAGACTTCACAGTCCTGTGGATACAATCCGGCTTCAGTGTTTGTTCATCGACTGCTGCCCCAGAGCGTAGCCAAAGTTACTCCACACCTAGCAGTATGTTATTCGCTACTTGTTTCCTTGCAAGTCTGCCATTGGCTTAGAGTTGTCCATGCCGTATTTTGAATTACAACTAGTCGTGGAATTATTACGCGAGAAAGGATGGCAGCCCTATGTTAAATGTAGTTTAGATTAGGCAGTCTAAATTTTTTTTTTTTTTTTTTTTTTTTTTATGATACAGGGTTTAGAAATAATGTTTTGCAGTTTGAAATATGTATGCACGGCTGTATTCCAAACTAGTCTGCAGTATGCTTTGTTTTCGTAAGAAGTGTAATGGATTGTGAACACAGCAGACGCGCAGTGGTGTCTGTTGAAAACGTGTATTTCTGACACACCGCGCCGAAGTTAACGCACCAGATTGGCACATTAAGTTCGTGTATGTAAAAGATTTTCACGATAAAGTGAGAACTTTTGAAATAACCCTAAGTAAAAAAGTAATTTCCTGCCTGATTTTTTTTTTAACGGGTGCTCTGAGTGACATGCGCCCAGTAAAGTTGGTAACGATTGAGTGAAAGTAGTTCCGTATCTTGGCGTCGAATTAAAAGTTTTAAGTAAACCTTTTTTGATAACTTAAGTTATTTCTTTCGCTTTCTGTTTTTAATGCATCCAAGTGGAAACACTAGCAGATTTACAAAATATTTACTTTTCAAATAATTTTACAGTTTCGCTTGACCAACGCATGAATAAAATGTTGAGGTCCATGTCAGTGTTCATTTTACATTACGTGGAATAATACACAACGTGCATACAAGTACGAGTATATCTTAAGCAGGGCTTTCAAAAGTGCTCAGTTTACCGTGAACAGGCTATACACCATCGTAAATAACAAACGTAAAAGTTGAAACTTATTACTTTTTTAACACACTAAGTTAACTACAACACATGTGTAGACTGTAGCGTTAAAACGCACACAGCAAAACTGCCAATTAATAATCTGTGCTGCGGAATCTCAATGTGAGTCACTACGACAAGCACATTTAACTTTGAAACGAAAGTAAACCAAGTAGATTTTAAATTGTGTATTAAATAAATCCATTTAATGTTTATAATCCATGGTATTAACTTCACAGCTATTGCAAGGAGAAAATAACTTAAGTCCACCATATTTTCAAGTTGTGCATGTAAAAAAAAAGTTATTTTTGGATCTTAAAAAAGTTTTTTCTAGTTTTGTTTGAGTAAACAATAACAACTGAAACACTGTACAGGTAAATGTAAAAGTAAAATTTATTTTTCAATCCAGAAAATGACGTACGTGTTATTTTTTTTTTTTTTTTTTTTTTTTTATAACCAAATAAGGATAAACATCTTATCTCAAAGAATAGAGTTCTTCATACACAAATATTAAAAAAATATTGGTAATGGTTAAGAATAAAGCAAAACTCAAAAACATGATGTTCAAATTATGCCTTATGAGTAAAATCCGCGTTATTATTTGGCATCGGGCTAAACTTCACATTGCTGTATATATTCTAGCAGGCGTCGGTTCCCCATTGGCTGCTAAATGCACGTGAAGTCACACACTTCTTTTTAAACTGAACTGCGCGATTAGACTGCACAATTGTGAAGTGTTCATTTACTGGCGCAGAGTTACCCAGGGCGTGTCAAATAAAGTATTGTCCAATAACAAACTTATTGCAATAGTACATGTGTTTGAAGTTTAACGTGTCCTCAAATAATAACGCGAATTTTGCATGTCTCTACTCGTAACTAGAGACCTGGAAACCATGCTAGACTTCACTGTCTTAGTTCTTCACGAGAACAATCCGTATTTTCATTGGCTACTGCCGACAGTACGGCGTCATTAACCAGGGCGCTCTCTCCACTGTAGATTGGTTGCTCAATCGTTGAGCCGTAACTACTGGCTGAAAGCGTCGATGGGGCGTCCCCACACAAGTTTTCGGCCAATGGCAGAGGACAAGTAAGCATACAACGTCTTGGAGTTTAGTCTGTAGCTACAAAATAACAGGAATTTTCAGGTTCCTACTTATGAGTAGGTACAGTGATATTTCGCGGAAAATTTTGAGACAAGATACAGTCCAAAGCACTGTAGAGTCGTCCAGATTCTTTGATTGGCTAAGAAATGTTCTGACCCGTGTTAACCGTTTGCGCACGAATCACGAAGGTTCAGTGTCGGAGTTGCTTAGTCCTGAGTGGCTTGGTCAAAGACGGACACGGCACCAGCAGCCAGTGGAGGTATAACAACAGCTGAGGTGTGTACATAGTATTGAGGTCTACCATATGCTTCGATTTTTACGTGAAAAGTCACTGGCCCTACTTATGAGACATTAATTTGTCGAGCTAATGATGATCACTAAGAAACTCATGTTCTACCCTGTGAATTAGGTAATTTTTCAACTACATGGGAATCAATTAATGCTGAACAGCACACTCTTTAAATAACTTAAAATATCGACGGGTGGCTGAATGCATGACAATTAAAGCAGAATAAAAGTATGGCGCACTTATTGCATTAACTCATTGCTTTCAAAGACGCTGAACGTGAAAAGTAACAACGCTTATCGCAAAATTTTGCAAAACAAATGGGCAGGAAAACTATCAATTGTAGATAGCAAACAGCAAGAAAGATTTTCAAGGACTACTTGTCATGTAAAGTCTGCAAAAATCCATTCATGATTTTAAGGACTGCTTATTAAGAAGAAAAAAAGAAGAGGTGACTTGTTATGTGGCAAACTTCAACAGCTACCAGAACTCCACAGAGTTGGACTTCTTTGCAACACTGCTAAAGCGGAAAAAACATCTAACAAGGAATATAGAAATTATGAATTCGGGCTTAAATTTGCGATATCTGTGTGATAAACTAAAATTTTCATACCAGCATTTAATAATAATGCTCTCCTTACCACGTGCCAGATAGTAATGAAACAAAAAAATTGTAATATAAAGAATTTGTTGTTTAATCTGTTTTTATTGCGGATGTCTATTCGCATATCTCTCGATAAAGCCAAAAGAAAATTAATTTTCGGAAGTTTGCCAAAATCGTGTTCAAACTGAGCTGCTTATTACCTGTCCTGTGTTAAAATGTGATTGAACTGAGGACGTAGAAATGATAAAAGAGACTAATCGAACGTATATTAAAGTTATGTTGTGATATACACGGTTTTTAATTTTGTGTGAGAGAAAACCTCTTTCTCCGTGTGAATAATTTTGATGGGTATATTTTCTCGCTTAATAATTGTCCAGAACTGCAACTAGAAGTAAAATGTTCTTTCTACCCGTGAGAGGACGGAACTAGCGTACACCCTTAACGCAAAATTTGATCGAATGATACTGAACCTAACCAAGAATTTCACTTGCATACCAAGCTGTTGTCGAATTTACCACTGCTTTCTGCTTTTATCCTTGATACCTTTATTATCCACAGTTCCCCAAATTCCCTTGATCCCTTCATGGCGATGTTTGTAATTTTGAATTAGGACACCATATTTCGTTTTGTACTCTATATAGTTCTGACGCAAACGTGAAAAACTACACTTTATATCGATTAATTAAATGCATTTTCCTTATATCACGAATAATAGTGTCCGGCAAATGGCAGGAAGAAGCGATCTTGTTGGGACAGTTGAATAACGAAAAGTGCAATGTAGGACACGTGAATGAAATATTACTCGTACCCGTGGGATGGAGGGGCCATTCGAAAGTGCATTGGTTGTCCCCTTGGTTTTAATTCGAACAGCGATACACTGACGTCACGATCTCGACGGACAATATGCAGGGGACTATGCTAGCTAAGGGTATTTGCCAGACGAATTCGAACGCAAGGTCAGTTGTTCAGTATGAACCAAGGATTTTAGGCAATCACAGGGGACCAAGCGTGAACTTAAACAGCTTCCGTTCATATCACCGCGCATGCGCGGACTGCTATGAGGCAAAGGCCACTTTCGAGTGAAACGTTGTACAGTTCCAGTCGATAATTATCTCTTAGCAAAGGTGCGACCAGGATATAAGTTTGTGTGTGGAAAAAGTGGAAGGGCGGAGGGGTAAATTTAGGCATTATTAATAAAGACTAATTTCGGCTGTATTGGAATTTGATATCATTGCTATTTTGGAATATTTGAAAGGGCAACGTTATATCACTGTCAGAAACTCTGTGGTATTTGCGGTATTTACTAACACTAAAAATTGTTTACGTGTAAAATGCATTATTTTAAAAAGTTTGTTACTGTAGAATATTTATTTTTCAAACTTGATTCCGCCTAAACACCACTATGGTTTAGGAGGAAGGGCACAGGTCCTAGTGCTTCTGCCTAATAGCGCCACTGCGTGTTCGCAGCAGACAGTCGTGAGGGAGGAGAGGTTACGTCGACTCCTATATTAAACGTGGAATACTCTCGAGAAGCAGTTGGCGCGCGGCCCGGTACCACGCCCCTGCCGTGAGTCAGATCCGCCAGCACCAAGTCCTCTCTTGCTCTGCCAGCTCCACGACACATCCCCATGCAGTCACAGAGTATTTAAGGTGGCCGCCTGGCTGAAGTAATTTCGCACGTCTGAGGCCAAAGCGTGCGAGCGCTAGGGGCGACCGAGACATGCGCGTCAACTCTCTCGTCGCCTCTACGCGGAAAGCACTGAACTGGCGTGCAGTCTTGCCGTCGATAAAGCGCCTCAATGAGATTATCAGCGGAGGCCCTACCGTTTTATCACGTAATAATAAAAATAAAGGTTTGATGCACGTCCCTACTCCTTTTTTTATGTTTTGTACCGGAATGTTTATACCTAAAAATGACCGCTAAAACACCCGTTTGAGCAATTTTCGCTATCACAAAAACATGCTTCAGAGAGAAATGGAGGAACTTAAAAATGTATATAGGCTGTTCACGGTAAAGTGAGCACTTTTTAGACCCTAGTTACTTTTTTATTTCAGCCAATTTTTCATCCTTTAACCACCTTTTAAGATAAATATTGCCATGTGAGTAATAAACACATTGTGCAGATTCTACAGCACACGAAAGTTAATGTGTAATACTAAAATAAAATATATTTATTGACTATTATTCCAAATGAGAGGGCTTTCAAAAGTTCTCACTTTACCGTGAATAGCCTATACAGACCCGTAACGTCTCTTAAATGCTATTCGTAAGCAGCGGGTGGTACCCTGTTATTCGTAAGCAGACCTCACTTAGACACGTTGGACGGTTTTTTAAAAAACCGTTTTCTGCTGGAGCTCTGCACACCGTTAGGCGGCCTACCCGGGCGGCCACCTTAAGAATGCAGAGGTGAGACAGCCGCTCATCTTGCGAACTCCAGTCGCACACGCCAGCAAAATGGCGTCACTCGCCAACCAAAATGTCGGAACGCCGTCTGCTGATCAGCGCCTGGTAACCTACTCGCTAGCTGGCAGCCCAGCCAATAGGGAACATTTCGAAACGCGCAGTAACCAATCATGACACAAGGCCCACTTCCAGAGCCTCGCGCAGCCAATCAGAGAACGGGTACGCCCACATTAAAGAAACCGCCACGTCATTCCGCCTCTGTGTACTCGCCTACTATGTGATATTGTTCAACTTTTATTTCTGCTTTTTCAAAATAAAAACAACGAGAAAACCAATTGCTAAAAAAGTACTGAGACACACAACAGACAATATTTTGCAGAGTTTCACTTGTATGAGTTACGATTGTTATAGGCTGTTCACGGTTAATTGAGTACTTATTAAATAAACCTTTGAAAAATGTCACTGTCCCTATCTGCATATATTTTAACGGACACACTGACTGGCATTCACCCAGTAAAGTTGGTAACGACGGAGGGAAATTAGTTCCATGTCGCAACGTTGGACTTAAAAGTTTTAGGAAAACGTTGGTGGATGCTGAATTTGTTTATTTTTATTTTTTATGTACATAAGTGTACGAATGGGCAAGTTTGTGAAATGTTTACTTTTATAATAATTTCACAGTTTCACTTGACCGACGCATGAACAGATTGATGAAGCCCATGGCAATGTTGATTGTGTATGTGGTGGAAGAATACACAAAGTGCATACAAGTAGGCTTTAAGCAGGACTCTCGAAAGTGCTCAATTTACCGTGAAAAGCTTAAAACATTATTACATATTAAAATCATTGTCAACTTCGCATCCTGGATCACTGCATTTATTTTATGTTGGCAACACCTAATCACGTGCTTCCAAATTGACATCGTGTAATTAAAAAAAAGAGTGCAATCCTTTTCAAGCAACACATAACTAGGGATCATCCAGCACTTTTCGTGATTGACGGGAATGGTGACTTACAAGAAGCTAGTAGCTATTTAGTTAATATATGCAAACACAAACGGTCTGTCGTTACCGGCGCAAGTACTGTGATCGTAGTTAAACAAATATTGCTGATTAACAAACAAACAAAAAATGATTTCGTGAATGGACTAAAGACTGTGATTCTAGAAGAAGACGACATCCCAGAGACGATAAATTTCTGCTGTTTACGTGAAACCTGAGGTCGGGCCCTGAAATGGAGCTGGAAAAGCACGCCTGATAAATCACCTGGGTGCAGTCAATTGAGTTGGGACATATTGTATGCAAGTCTGTCAACGCTACCGCGTGTATTAACTTTGTTTCGTAACTATTATTCACGTCCTCCAGTGGTGTTTTCGAGAACGACCTTGGGCCACATGAAGTTTATTGTACACGCCCAGAGCCGAGATCTCCAGATGTCACTCGGGGTGTGTCGCTCCCGTACTGTCATGAAAATTAATGTTAATGTAGTATATAACACAACTTAATTTTTCTCTGTAGCTAATATCGCAAAATCCCGTGCATCGTAGAATCATCCATTCCGGTTCATATTAAATCGAAATAATGTCAATATCACAAAATTGCCTAAATCGCAGTATATAAGTCACTAGAACTTTCTGCAGGGTATCGCAGTGACAATTTACTTCATCTTAAGCAATGTAGGCCTACTGAACGCCGAGGTTAAGATTTCTTTGAGCAAATAAATAAAATAATTGCCAGGCTGATTTTTCTGACCCAGTCCAGAAATATCTTCAACTCAGGTGTATTTTAAACAACCAAAAAATCTGGTAAGAGCAGCTTCGTATTTGCTTGGCTGTATGTAAACAAGCATTTTGTTTTCTCGAACAACCTTGTCTCCTCTCAGCAAAATACCGCACATCTCTAGTCGCCACAGGGGCCGCGGTGGCTTAGCGGTTAGCCTGCTCGCCTCACACCAAGGCGAACAGGGCTCAATCCCCGGCCCAGGCCACTCCAGATTTTTCGTATGCGTGGAATCGAGCCGGACGATGCCGCTGGTCGGCTGGTTTTCTCGGGGATCCCGCCCTTTCATTCATCCTCGTCGGCTCCCAAGACCTCGTTATTAAGAGCCGCCCGAATTTCTTCACTCACTCGCCTCTCTAGTCGCCACAGCACAATACAAGTGCAGCTGCCTTGCGGCCTAGTAGTACTCACACAGGTGACTGGCTGGCTTCCGTAGAAGGATTTGCAAGGCACCAGGCTAGGAAGTTCTACATTTAAATCTCACGTAAATACTGAGTCATTATTTTATTCATTAGAAAATCTCCAGTTATTGTTTGTGACATCCTCTAAGTCTAAATATGAAAATATACTTTCCCCCAATCAGAAAAATCTGAACGCAAACTTTTGAACACTGCTGTAAATGGATTACTAAAATCCTGCTGAATTTCCAGTTTATTTTACTGACTCGCCAGTTAGCGCCAGTTTTTTTTTTTTTTTAACTGGATTTTCAGTGAGTAGCATTTCACTGATTGAAAATACGGAATCTGTACGGCGTACAGGCTAAAATACAAAACTCGAGAATTTTTTTTTTGGCGGGAGCACGTTTTATTTTGTATGCCTGGAGGACTCTTGGGTAACAACGAGAATAATTGAAATATGTGAATCCCAGTAAACCAGAAAAGTCACTTAGCAAAACTGACACAAATCATTGCGGAATGTTCAAGTGTCTAATTTCTGATATTATAGACCTTCTGCGAGAAACAGGCTAAGCCAGTTGACTCCAGTCAGCCAATCTGCATAAATTCTGGCACCTCAGATATTTAAGTTGTCTTTGATAGGTCTGAGCAACTTCGCTGTCTTTTCGCTTCTTGATAACAATCAGGAACTAAACGTGAGGTTACTATGACTGTGTTACTATAGCTGATTGCGATGTGATGGACACCATGGTAATTAAAATGTCCCACTAAATTACTTACTAATAAAAATCGAAATACTCGCCTCCATTGGCTTAAAGTTATTCGGGATTCATAACAAGCAGTTTTGGACAGAACCGTGCGTGGTATCAACGGAGATCATAATATATAAAATATGTACGATCTTGTACCCGTTATGACGTCACTAAAAAAAATCATGAGATTTTATTTGTGAATTAGCGTTTACTATATCCTCAAATTATTTAATTTTAATTTTTCGCGATTTATAATTTTGACCCTACTGCCTGCATTTAAACATTTATTCAGTTACGTTTCCTTTTATATTTATTAACCCTTTTAGTCGCAGTGCCATACATATGGGGGTTGTACATAATAAGTGGCTTTGATGATCTACAGTGTACACAACAGGAAATGCATCCAATAGGGTCCCTCACGTCTAACAGATGTAATTCATTGCTGAGTACTTCGTATAGTCTATTCGCGGTTTCTTCTCACTTTTTGAATCAAACCTTTGAAAAAACACCCCATGCATTACGTGTTTGGTTGTTTCCTAAATATATCACTAGCACATGCGTTTTATACTTGTATTAACATAAAGGTACTTATTTTTTTTGTTAATGTTTTATATATAAATAATATGGCTAACAACAGAGTGAAATCAGGTGTGTTGGTAATGCCTAGTATTAAATAGTTCTTACGCAAAATTTTATTACACTGAGCGCGCACGCATGCGGTGTGTTGTCCCTTTCGTGTAATTTTCAAGACTCGGTTAAACTTTGTTTTTTTTTGGGGTGGAGGAATATCCTGGAAGTAGAACTTCATTGCAAGTAACCGTGAATAGACTACAGTCTCAAACACAGCTGTTGCCAGTAAAATCGGGCACTGCACATTTTTGCTGGTCGAAATAATATGACAGAGCGGTATGATGCTACAGTGAGGTTCCGAACAAAAAAAATTTGCTCGTTGCAAAGCGTAAAATTATATTTTTTATCTGATAATGAAAGAGCTTGCTGATTGTTGAAGACTGTCAGTTCCGCGGTGTTGCAGGCGCGCACACGCATCAGTGCTATTTATAAGGTGCAGTACGTAGTTATGTATACTGCGTTTCGAGGTTACTTACAACTTTTCTGAAGCCCTGCTAAACTTCTACTTTCAGGCTATTTCTCCTCCTCCAGCAAACAAAGCTTAGAAAATTACACCAGACGGCCAACGCCCCATATTCATGCGCAATCAGTGTAATAATATTTTGCGTAAGAACTATTTATTACTAGGCATTACCAACACACCTATTTTCTCTCTGTCTTTATTCATATTAGTTACAAATTAAATACCATAATTTATAGGTAAAATATAAGTGAAACTTAAATTTAACCAAAAAAATAAAGGTACTTTTACGTTAACACAAGCATGAAACGCTTGTGATACACAAAATATTTAAGACACAGCCAAACACTTATGGGGTGTTTTTTCAAAGGTTTGATTCAGAGATTGTGAATAAACCGTGAATAGACTATAACTCGGGATTCTTCATGCTGGTTGGACTTACACATGACGGCAGATAGCTGGTTCACTAAGTGAACAATTTTGAATACGCTAGTGAACAGTTTCTATCTCCCAGCCAACCACTGCACGTACGTATGCGTACTTTAACTTAAACATTGGCTAGCATATATATATATATATATATATATATATATATATATATATTTCGTTCTGTTTTTTAACACACAACAGAAAACGTATCTGCATAGACCTATTTTAACGTATGTATTTTATTTCTAGCAACATCTCAGTACCAACTGATCGACACGTATGTACAAGTTTTAAGGTCCGTAACAATGCGGAGATCAAGGTTCGGTTTCACTTATTAAGCAGAAATTCATCGTTTTCGTGCCATAATTTCAGCTCCATGGGTATTATTGAAAATGTTTACTTATATAAAATGTACAATTAACTAGTTTTTTTAATACTTTTGTTTCTAATTTTTACTGTGTGTTATTTCCTTCTTGCAAAAAGGCAGGAACGCATTGATAAAATATAAATATGTTCCTGACTTTTTACAACTAGCAGATAACACACGATTAAGATTAAGCAAAAAAATATTACACAACTCGTCAAATGTAAATGTTCTATAATTGTACATTGCCGTTTTTCAGTAATTAATATGAATCCAAATTACATATGACGCGAAAACGGAGGAATTCTGCAAAAGAGGTGAAGCCGAGCCTTAAAGGTCTAGCGGAAGAATACATAATGGGCTGGGAGACGAGGCTGTGGCTGTGTTCGATTTCAGTGCAATGTGCCTTTGATCACTTAACCTTGATCCCTTCCCTCTTCACGAGTCCTTGATCCCTTCATTTGAAATATTCGTTAGCCAATTCGGACACCTGTGTTCTTTTACACCTCGAGTTTCATTTTGTCGAATTCCGCTCTACGAGAGTTTCATTTGTCTTTGCGACATTTGCAAGTGTTTCCCGCGGCCATGCAGAGTTGTAAACACACAAAAAAAAATTACAAACAATTGCGCATCGGAAAACTATCTGTGGTTTGGGAAGGGCAATTTGCTTGTGCCCTTGGCTGAAGGGGGAATTATTGGGTACATAATGCGCCCTTGCTGTGAATTCGGACAGCGACAATGTGACCACACATGCTGGATGCACTTTTCAAGGGCACGAAGTCAGGTAAGGGCCCTTAGGCTGGGATTACGATGACTTCACGTTTCGCGTAACACGTAACGAGTAACACGTTCACGTAAGCCGGCTACATCTTGACTAATGTGTTCCAAGGATACTTACTACGATCATTTCACGTAACGTTCACGTGATGGAAAAGCTTGCCAATGTCTAGCGTTTGCGTGATGCGTGATACGTGACTCTGCACCACGTGATCTCGCTGGCCAATCACAATAGGTACGTTGTTGTGTTATCTTTGCTATTCGTGGGTTCGTTTTTATTTTCGCAATTTCGTCTGCTCAATGTTTTTAATTGTACCGCATATACAACTTTCTACGAGGAAAGAGGATGAAAGAGTAATATAAGTTAGGCTAAAATTATTTATTTTTTTAATCCGTAAAAATTGAGTGAGCTTTACATTGCCGCATTTTATTAATTATGTTTCTCAGAGGTGTAAAACTGCATGCATTAAATACACAATGTTTACCGTTAAGTTCGAAATTTTTAGTAGGTTTATTTCATTAAACAAAATTTTAATTTTCTCTGCAGATGAAAGCTTATTACTGCAATTTATTCCATGTATCCAAAAAAATGTGTCTACATCTCCCAGAGACATTTCGTTATTGAGGTTATGACGATATCCTGGCTGTTTTCAAAGTTCGTGTAAATGACGAACGTCATACTTTCGCAACTGGTGCTTGCCACGTCAATATTAAAACACAAATTCGCTAATATAAAAATAACTTTGAGCTTTTTCGATCTGAAAAAGCAACAAAACTTATCCCCTACATTTTTTATTCAGTACGCAAAAGTTACGTGCTTACGTAAAGCACCGTGATGTACTACCCAAAAAAGACCACGTCTTACGTGCGCTGTGTTGAGGGCAGTAGGCCGAGGCGTGTTCCAGAGCCTTGGTACTGGAGTTGGGCGGGGCAGTAGTAAGCGTAAACGTTGTGTTCAACTGGTCGACTTTATGCCTGAGTGGTACTGGGCGTGGCTGCAGTTGTCGACGGCCGTGAGGGGGAGGCGGGGCCGCCGGCACTTACGAACTCTTGTTTCACTTGTGGGAGAGGCACGTCGCAGCCGCAGAATACGTAGAGGTTGTTCTCGGTAAAGCGAGGCTTGAAATCAACCTTAAAGAAAAGCCACTGCTCTTACCTGCATATATTTTAACGGGCGCACTGAGTGACATAGACCCAGTAAATTTGGTAACGACAGAGGGAAAGTGGTTCCATGTCTTAACGTCAAATTAATAGTGTTAGGTAACCATTTGTGGTAACTTAAATAATTTCTTTCGCGTTCCGTTTTTTTTAATGCGTCTAAGTGTAGAAATTAGCAGATTTGTAAAATATTAACTTTTTTAATAATTTCATAGTTTCACTTCACCGACGCATGAATAAAGTAAAGAGGCCTGTGGCAATGTTAATTATACGCAAGGTGGAAGAATACACAACGTCCATACAAGTAGATCTTAAGCAGGGCTTTCAGATGTGCTCAGTTTACCGTGAACAGCCTATAAATGTACAGAACCTTCATCGCACGGAGATGCCCTTGGCGTAATTGTACTGGGTTCCCGATTGGCTCCGCGTTGCTGTGGGGCGTGCCTTGCTTCTGGGTGGATCCGCCGTACCTGCTCAAGTTCCTATTGGTTCGTATATGGCCGCTGATGGGCCTTATATGTTATGCATAGAGACCTGCGAAATTCGCGTTATTATTTAGCGGCAGACTGAACTTCAATTTACTGTGCATTTGACCGACTTCTGCCAGAGGTCGACAGTATGGCACGCCTCGCAGGAATCTTGAGCCAATAATGCAACTTCAGCGGCGGAGTGTCCTGTATCGTTTGACGAGGTCAAACAAGTAGGTGACTACTTAAAGGCAGGTGGCCAATAAAACCACTGACTGTTCTCATTTATGTATAAGGCAGTGGAGTTTATCTTGTCACCGAACGATAATACGAATTCTGCAGGTCTCTAGTCAGGCATCAGTGCATCAGTACAATCATCTGCATCACTAAAGCCAGTTCACGAAAAGTCTGGATACACGATAGACTTCATTATATACTTATATGCACTCATGCAGCTATCTCTATGAGAAGTATCCATATTTGATTGGGCCACTGAGAATTTGGTCACTTTGGCGCTGGACCTTCGTGGTTCTCGTGCAGGAAGTAAACAAATACCAAAATGTAATTCAGCCAGTCAAAATACGTGAGCCAGTCCCGAAATTTTATCGCAAATAGCAGTGTCCCCAATTACAGGTAAATAGTGTTTGTGTGTAAGTGTGATCGTAGTTTAGCCAAATGACTCCATTGTATTTGACGTACTTAATTAAGAGCAGGATTAATTATACAATAACTGCTAGCGTGTGCCGGTCTTAATAATGGGACTGAATTTTATGAAGAATCGACCTCAGTGTATCGTTCAGCTTTTCAGTGTTTTACTTCTAGAGCAGGTTGTGGTATATTTTAATTATTTATTTTGCTGCAGGCTGGGCTAGCTGCGCCCACTTACAGCACTGTTAACTGTACTGAGCCCTGCGCCATGTTGCCAGACTGCAAGGCTACTTTCTCGGGCGTGCCGTTGGATATGGGGATAAACGTGGCAGTTCCTCTTCCTTGCAGGCTCGCCCAGATATTTCTTAGGGCTTGGGAAAGCAAGTGTGTCTAGACTCCCCTCCTTCTGGTATACAGATAAACATTTTCCATCTATTTTGTACCAGAAATTAATAAGCTACTGTCATTTTCAAAAACTTTCGCGTGGGACAGTTTTGTCTTTAACACCAGTAGTTTGTAGCCACTTTAATTAGCCACACACGCCACATAATTTTTTTTTACTTAACCTTGCGGTGCCCTTTACTAAATATATATCAGGACAGAGCGCACCCATATGGGTTTGGAACCTTGTGTAATGCACGCGTGATGCTTCTCAGCTCGCTTGAGATTGACCACTACAACCAGCAGCGCATCTAGAATTTTTTGGGTTGGTGGGTGATAAGGGGGGATGGAGAGGATAAACCAAGAACATTTTTTTCGAATAAAAAATTCCCCACATTTTCTGTATGTCTGCTCATTAGCAACAACGTACATTGTGGTAAATAATAAACATATAAAGGATTGTGTACAAAAATGTGAACAAATATCTCACTTTTGGAAAACGCTGTTCAACTGTAAACTGAGAATTTTTGAAAGCCCTGCTAAAAATCTACTTGCATGAGCATTATGTATTATGTCACCACGTGTAAAATTAACATTACCATGGGCTTGATCAGTTTATTCATGCATCGGTCAAGTGAAACTGTAAAATTTAAATATTTCACAAATTTGGTAATTCTTACACTTAAATGCATAAAAAAAAAAGGAATGCAAAATAAATGATTTCAGTATTTACAAATATTTACTTAGTATTTTTAATTTTAACTTAAAGACATGGAACTACTTTCTGTGCATCGTTACCAGCTTTACTGGGCTCATGCCACTCAAAGTGCCCCGTAAATTATATGTAGGTAGGGGCAGTAACATTTTTCAAAGATTGATTTCAAAAGTACTGAAATAACAAACAGTGAACAGCCTATGCCAGTGAATACTAGAATATAGGACTAGTTTTCTATGATGTTTGCCTTTCCCCCTCCTTTGCTTTCATACCGCTAGTCCCTTCCCCTTTAAACCCGCCAGTGACTACCAAAATACCTAAGCGCAACATCGACAGCTTCAGTTCTGTACGTGCCTGCCTATGGCAACGCTTTAGCTCCTTCCTGATAACACTTCAGATGTTACCAAGCTATGATTTAGTGCAATGAAAAGACTTACTAGTTTGTTGAAAAGTTTTGGACAAGAATCGGCAGTTTTTTGATACACACCCAGATACTTGAACGAAGAGAAAAAAAATCTCTAGAGGTTCGTTAGTAAAAATTGGATTTTTTTTACGCCTGAAACATTTGATTTTTTTTTTTTCGTAGAACTTATATACTAAAATTTACACTCGTTTCTAAATAAACGTCAGATGGAAATTTCTTTAGCCCCCTTCCCACATACGTGAATTCAACATGAGAGTTATAGCGACAAGAGCATATTTACATAATGCATGAGGAAGTAATGACAATATCGTTCCTCCTCGCTCATTTAAACACGTTCTTTGGCAATAGGGAACCATTCTTCCTTAACGTTACTCACTGGTTGTTTGTTACTTGAAGTTACAAAGCCCGTACGCTTTGAATAATTAATTTCACACTTCTCTAGTTTTTTTCCTTCTCCCCGCCCATCAAATTTCTTTGCATTTCGAGTGGAGTCAATGTAAAGCTCCCCCGATCAATAGTAACATAAATAAAGCTATTGTAAAAGCTTAATGTTAATAAACCTCATCATATACTGTTGTGCTCTACCGAATCATGAGTCATTATTGAGCTACGCCCCGCCCCTACTAAACACTTTCAAGTACGAATTAGCTGAAAAGCTAGTTCGTAACAACGTGCACAATTATTGGCACGCTCCCAATGAAGTAGGCAGCGACGACGGAAAAGTAGTTCCACTTCTTGTAATCGTATTGAAAGTGTGACGGTAAAATTTGTACACGCCAAGTACATACAATTTAGTTTCTGTTAGTTTCGTGGACACGTATGTAAGAATTAGCACATTAGATACATATTAATGTTCTTAACATTTTCAGATGTTACACCAGATGGAGGCAAGAATAACGCCATCGGGCCAATCGTAAAGTTAAATTATTGTATGGTGAAAGGATACAAAATTGGCAGAAAATTAGATCCCAAGCTGGACTTTCAAAAAATGCTCTGCGTACAGTCGTCGTCCTGATTAGAAGGCTTTAGTCGCTTCTGTATAGAGTAGTGGAGAATTTCTCGTTGATCTGAATAACTTACTTAGCTGAATCATGTTCAGAGCGTACAAGAAATAAATCAACGGACGACTAGAAAACCGTAGTGACGTGAAACTCAGACCTGTTATGAAATACTGAAAAGCAGTGAGCACTGGGTCCTGCCATAATACATCAGAGTAGGTGTATTCATGCATGTGTCTTAAAGAGGCCCACGTACTTGGTGCTTTAACTACGTTACAAAGTGTTTAAAATACGCGTTTTCCCACGAAACTATTTAATGCACGTCCAATGTGCTGATATACGAAAAGACCACACACTTCAAACGAGGCCTTTTGATTGCTTTCAAGAAGCTGGTCACACTATAAACACCATTTGAGAGCACTCCAGCGTAGCTAAAAACGGATTTTTCAAAGTGTGCTGTATCTCACAATATACGCGTCCGATAAATTACTCACGGGCCCTGCAGTTGACCTTGCCACAGACTTCCCACCAATCAAATTACAGGGTCAACACTTAAAGTCTCATAGGTAGACGCAGCACAATGAGAACACTGGACGCCAATCTAGAGGCCTGTGCATATAGAGGCGATGGCGCACTTGACGCGCATGGCAGCGTCACCCTTATAGCTCCCGAGCTTCTTGGCCTAAAACGCGGAAAACAACTCCGTTGTAGGTGGGCCTCTTAAACTCTGTCTGTAAATCATTAAATGTTTAAAACATTTAATATAAAAATGTACTGTTCTTACGTTTCTTGCGTTTATTAGAACGTTTTCAGATTATTTGATGTAATCTTAGTTGGTTCACGGTTGATTGAACCCTATTAAACGCTCTGCTTAGTTTGTTCTCGCTGCCCACCGCAAGTAAATGTTAAGGCTCGGATTCACCTATTATACAGAAATTCTTCGCTTTCGTGTCATAATTTCAATTTCAGAAAAATTACTGCAAAAGTTTGATTATAAGACATTTTGGTTTTAAAAGTTGTTTTATATTTTTGTATCTAATTTTTGTTGGGTGTTATTTGCCAGTTGCAAACCGGCAAAAACGTATTAATAAAATATACACAAGTTCTTGACTTTTTACAAGAAGGAAATAAAATATATTGAAAATTAAGCACAAAAATATGAGATAACTTGTAAAATGTAAATTTCCTATACACGAAAATTTCCAATAATTAATATGACACAATAAATATTATACAAAAACGAAGAATTTTTCAAAATAGGTGAAGCCCAGCCTTAACATTGCCGTAGAGTTATAGAGGTTCCTTCAAACGCAGAAAATGTTAACTGGTGCTCGGCGGCGGACTTCGAATGTCTTGGCTCCCTCCTGAGTATTCCACCTTAATGGATGGCAACACTACAGTAGTTATTGGTTGTTATCTCCCTACTACTTCTGTGGCCTGTATCATGTTGCTCCCTCTCTTTATAACCTTTACATTACTCTCCTATAAGGCCGGAATTACGACTACTCCACGTAACACGCGCCACGTTACACTTTCACGTGTACGTACGTAAAACGTGCTATTTTTGGGTGATATATTACGATGCTTCGCGAAAGCAATTTAGGGTACTAAATAAAAATTTCGGCGATTAGTATTGTTGCATTCCAGGTCGGAAACTGTGAAAATTTAAGTTATACGGGCGTGTTTGTATTTTAGCATCGACGTGGCTACAACAGGTTGCAAAAGTACGGCGTTCACAATTTATTCTAACTTTGAAAACAACTAGGAGATCGTCATAACCTCCAGAACGAAATGTCCCTGGGAGATGTACACAAATTTCTCACGTGTGTAGGAATAAATGGTATGTAATAAACTTCGATCTGCTGAGAAAATTAAATGGTGTTTCATGAAGTAGGTTTACTAAAAGCAAACTTAATGGTAAACATTTTGAGTTTCGTGCCAGCAATTTCTCACCCCTGAGAAACAATGAACTTTAGCAATGTAAAGTTCCCTTAATATTTTCAAATTAAAAAACAAAAATTAATCCTAGCCTAATTTCTATTATTATTTCGTTCTCGTTCACGAGATAACATAATACATGCGGTACATTTATTGGAAACGTAAGCAAACGTCATCGCGAAAATAAAAACAAGCCCTTGAAAAGCAAAGATAACAAAACGTCGTCCCTAATGTGATTGGCCAGCGAGATTACGTGATGCTGAATTACGTATCACGTATAACGCAAAAGCTAGACATTGACAAGCTTTTCCATCACGTGAACGTTACCTGAAATGATCGTGATAGGTCTCCTTGAAACACATTATTCAAGATGTAGTTGGTTTACGTGAACGTGTTACTCGTTACGGGTTACTTGAAACGTGAAGTCATCGTTATCCCTGCCTAAGGTATGCAATGCTTCCGTAATATAGTTTTTCTCAAAAATTTCAACGACAATGGAGGATACAGCGAGAAAGATTTCTGTTAAAATTGCAACAGTGCTCCTATTAGACAAAATTTAAAATATATAGATTCGGGAATTTTAGATATCACACCCGAAGAACAACTTTTCCGATTACGTATAGAAATAATCTAAACATAAAACTTAATTGTTATTTTAATTATTATCGTCAAATGCAACTTTTTGTAAAGACTGGCCAAGAAGATTTTCCTGCACTGCGCAATTTTCGTATATTTTTAGCAGCTATAACGAATCCGTAAAATTCTTGCTCGAAAGCATGTTAATTTTTTTTTACATTTGCCGAAATAATATCTCAATTCATGGAACTATTCTCCTTACTCCCTAACAACATTATCTTCAGAGACCCGGAAATTTTGCGAATTCATTTGAGGAAAAATTAAGTTTCTAGAACATGAACACTCGAGTTTCTGCTCCTATTGCATCACGCTTTGTTAGACACGTACCAGATGAATTTCGACCAATAATGAACCTGCAAGGAAAACAAGGACCGAAACCCGTGCTACTTGGTCTGGGGTTTCACTAGAAATGATGCTCGAATGCGCAAAAGATTGTGGAGTCTAGTCTGTCGCCGAATAAATACGCGAAATTTCTGAATCTCTAATTATCCTTGTTATTACAGATAGTATTTACGTTAAAATGTGTAAGTGACGGCAGGATTTTTTTTTAATTTTGATTTAAAAGTGTTTGTGTGCCAGCTATACAGTCATTACTTTTTTTTTGTCAATAAATAAGTTGTTTTGTACTGGAATGAAACTTTCCAAAACATGTAATGGCACGTTTGCACGGTATAAAATATTTTAGTCTACTAGCAGCCTTGCCCAAACTAAACTTAGTACTTACCGAGTTGGACGTGTTTATATCAATGTTGGCTTTGAGATGTTCGAGGACTTTGTCCAGGTTGCCAGCCCTGGCAGCCCTCAGGAACGCTGTGTTCCCGTCGGACTGTACAAAAAATAAACAAGACATGTTATTTCTCTACTCTACTATAAACAACTTTCACTCAGTCAAAATTGCACTATGCGTAGCATACAAATCAATAAGACCGTTTCACACTGAACAATAAACTGTACATTACATGATTCTAGGTGTTGTTCACAATACGTTATTGTTCATTTTATAATTATGTTCATTTTTAAGTTGTTCTAGGTAGAATATTTTTGCATAATATTGGGCAGCTGTCAGTACTTGTTTAAGTTAAAGTCAGTATTTTAAAATAAAATGGATTTTAATTTCAGAACTAAAAACCATTTAAATTAATATTTTATATATTTTTTATTGTATTTAACTAATTTCACTGTAATACATTACAACTAGTTGAACATTGCCGTCATATGAACAAACGACAACACAATGCAATTCTTAAGTGGTTGGTTTTTAATCTCTTTGGGAGAACAGTAAAGTATACTGCCTAAGATAAGACAGAGAAATTAAAACATAATGAAATTTAGTTATCTGGCACATACGAACATGTAGTGTACAATTTTTTGTAAATAATGCCAGAACACATAGTGAATGGCATGGCTTGAGATAACCTTTTAAGGAAATTATATGTAACGAAGACATCTATAGAATAAACAAATAATGACAAAAATACATTCACGGATTTCTTACAAATACTTCACGTGAAATCAGGGTAGTAGATAAAAAGCAGTTATTTGTAGAAAATTTGAATAGTTCACAATTGAGAGAACAAAATGGTTAAACAAGTGACATAAAACAATACTTATGTGCAGCAATTACGTTTGTTAAAAACACCTGTTCTTAACAACCCGAGGTATTTAACCTCTGCAGCATTGCATTAATGTGTGTTTTCAAGCGTTGTAAAAATGTTATATTTGATCAGTGTGTTAATTAAGTTGGAACAATGTTCGTTTCATTATCATAACCAATGAGCCGAGGGTTTCTTGTACGTCGATGGTGATTTGAAACATTCGCTGCCAAGAGTCCAAGAGTAGTAGCAAAATTTCCGAATAATTTGGACACAATGAAGATAAGGGCGCTGGCCACGAAAAAATTTGTTATTTTATGTTTGTACCGCACGATGTTCAACTTTAAAACATTATCAGTAATTACTCTTTCCTTGCAAAATAATTTGAGCGCAAAGTTTTTGTATAAATACGTGTCATAATCACTATTTTATTGTTTTAGAAATGCACAAAAAATAAAAACTAACTTACATACAGCAATGAGATAATTCTAACTGAAAGAAGATACCAAGAGTTACTTTAAGACGTCTATAAAATCGCACAAGGAAATTTTTTTGCCGTTTCAAAAAATTGCTGGAGATAAGGAAATTCTTGCATATTTTGTGGCTGCCGCTGAGTGTTTGTAAAATAAATTTGCTAAACATACTTTAAAATGGATTAAGACAAGACTTTCTAGTTGTTACATTTTCTGAAAACAGTTTGGTTTATTTCATTTCTACATTACAAAAAAAGGGGGGGGGGGGAATTTTGACTTTGGCATGTTATTTTGTAAAAACCATGTGATCTAAAAATAAATTAGCAGTCACAAATAATGACTGAAAGTATAACTTTAGCAGAGCTTCAGAAAAGTGGGAAGTAATCATGAATGGGCTATATCTGCCAGTGCAGTGAGCACAAGGACCAAATACTATCCGAGTCCTGGATCTGGTTTTCGCCTGCTAAGACAAAGCTTGTTAACGGGGGGGCATCTCATCTAGCAGCTGCCATGAGGGAACTGCGCTTTGCTCTATTTCTTTTGCTTGTGAAATGCAACTCGCTATTTCATTTAACTTTTACTCCTTTACAGCTCGTTACACATTTACTTAATTAATTATAAACATATTTCTCAAAGTCTACGTACATTTTTTGAAACTAGAATAGAAACCCAATGAAGATAAATTTTAGGTAATGGTGTTTGCTAATTTTGTGATCAAATATTTGCTTAAGTGATGCGTTTGATATCGAGATATTTCTTACTTTGTAAACCTGCACAGTTTGTTGTGGTGCAACAAATTGCGCTAGAATAATGTGTATGAGCGATTATCTGCTTTCCTAAACGACGGTATGTTTTAATAGTATTCTTCAACATCGCCTGTTGATAACAAATATTAAAAGTAGCTTTGTTGACGACAGTTAACAAGAAAGCGCTAACTGGGGTAAAACATGTTTCTTGGCATTTTCAGGTCTCCTGTTTATCGCGCCGGAAATGTTACTAGCTTATAACGTAAAAGCTAACCTTATTTAAAAATACGGCTGCTCCTTACTCAGGACTCAAACTTAGAGCTAAAAATGTATCTAAAACTGTTTGGGAACTGTTAAGTCGTTTATAATTATACACAGTACAATGTCGCAGTAAGACTTTAATACAATCGTGAACTTAAGGTAAGTTAGTTTAAACAACTTAAAGGTGTAAAATGGCTGAATTACTTTATGCATTAAATATTCTCTTCATATTGTGGAAATACCAGATTATGGTCACTTCAAAACAAAAATTTCTTAAAGCTACCAATCAAAGCATTTCTCTGGAGAAATGTGCTGTCGAAATTCAGTGCCAATATTTTTTTTTTTTTTGGCGCGTTGAGGATAAAAGTTTAGTGTGCAACGGAAGTTGCGCGCGCACAGTGTAACGAAATTCGACAGTGAACGTGGTAGGGGTATGACCCAACACTGAAATACAAATTGTTATATTTGCCTAGTAACAGAGCTTAAGGATATTATTCCTCACACTTAGGTTTTTGAAGTTATACTTCTTTTAGCGCGTGTATTTCTTTGGTCATTTTATCGTTATTTGCATACGTAATAAAATTTTATTTTAGTCACGCCAAAGAAGTATAACTTCTAACGCGCATACATAAGTACACGCATCCATGTTTTTTTTTATAAATTAAACAAAATTATCGGATATTTTGCTGTGCTGCTGCAATTATCAAAGCAATGCAAGTTATTTGAATTATCCTTAATCATTGCACACTGAAAGCTACTTTTTGACAGACTTTTTATTGAAGAGTTTGTCTGAACGCACAAAAAATTAAGATTTTAAATTTTAGCTCTGAATATATGACCGCAGACTAATTAAAGTTATGCTTGAAACGATTACTTACGTAAGTTACTTCATTCAACGTCGCAATTTGACTTTATTCAATCTCAGTGTCGACTAATACCGTTCTTTGTTTAATTGTTCTGACTAGCTGTTTAATTTTTTTTTTTTTCCTTTTTTTGGGATTTTGCTTTTTTGTAGCAGTATAATATAAACAGAAATAAAATTAAAATATCAAACAAAATTAAACAATATTTTTTCCAATTTTATAAAGTAGTTACAAATGATTTTGAACTATAATCTTCCACCAAATAAATTTATAAAAGGTTAATAAATCACAAAGGTTTGAGCCTAGCTGAAATGTTTCTTGGACTCACAACAGTTACAGAAAGAAATTTATTTGAAATTCCACACTTGATTCGCTAGATATTAGTGGTTTACTTAAGCTAACTACAAAATTAATTTCTTCGTAGTATTCTGGTGACTTCAAAAACTACTTCGATCTGTGGGCTAAAATATGGCATGCTTATACCACTATTAAAATTATTTGTGTCAAAGTATAAAATTAAAATGTTCATGCTTTCGTCAATTTCAGATTTTAAAATTAATTTCCCAATCTTTTGCCCTATGATTGGGATGGCATTTCATACTAATCACAAAATGTAATTTATGCTAGAAATATAAATATACCTTTTTGGTATTAGAAAAGCCTTAATGGAGAGCAAAGAAAACTAACTTGCATTAATCGTTTTCCAAACATTAACACCATTTCGTATTTTTATTTAAAAAATTAATAGCTTATCCAAAACATTACACATGACTTAATAACGTCTAAAATTTGAAATGTATTGTTAGTACTAAACTTTTCGGAATAGTGAAAGTAATAACTTGTTGCTTTACAAGTAATGATACACGTTTGGTAACAGACACAGCAGAAATTTAAAAATTTTAAGTAGTTATAGAATTATCCATATACCGTCTGAAAGAAACGCTGTAAAAAATTAACCCAAAAATGGAAATGTCGGCAAAACATTGTATTGAAGATTATCTACGCACTTGGTAATGGCAACATATAGGCGAGGGATTGCTGAGCATATTGTGATAACCACGCCCCTGATATGTAGGCTTTAAGTGATTCTTGTAGTGGATAGTCTCTTATTCTAATCACAGCCCCACCATCCCGTTTCATTTGTGCAGTAAATTTCGCCACATTTTCCCATGGCATATATATGTATGTAGTAGTGAGTTACTTGTGAAACGTGAAACAAATAATAGTAGTCTTTCTTTGCAATCAGTGTACGCTAAAAAATATTATAAATAAAGCTGAACGATCATGAGCTAGACGGTACGGTTATTTATATGAGCCTTATAGACAACCAAAGTGTACGATATGTTTTGATCGCGTAGTAGAATATACCGAGACAATACACCAAATCACATATACTACGAGTTTAGACTTTTAAATAAAAAGGTAACATAAAATATATTGTTACAACTTTGCAGAAATAAAAATCACAACAAAAAAAAAAACGCAAGCATAATAATTTTTCAACTCTTATTGGCTCAATAATAATGAGAACGCAGTTTCTGGTAAATTTTACTCACCTTATGACAGCATAGCCACATGGGGAAGAAGTAGTACTTTTTTCATACAAAAATTAGTAGAAACGACTATTCCGGAAATCCATCTAATGCCCGCAGCCAAGGGAAGAGAACCTCACGGTTTCATGAGTGCGGAAAGAGAAAAACATTAATTAACAGAAAAATAACTTTACATCTGGAAGACGCGAAAGAAGATGTCTACGAAGAATAAGCAGGAACCTAGAGCGCATGCGTGTTCGTCAACGCGGAGACACGGAAGGAAACCAGTTGACGAGTCGAACCCTCGCGTCTTTAAAGACGCCAGACGAAAACGAAGGCGGTATCACAAATTGTACGTAATTACGTCAGCAAAGAGGTAACAACCAAGGTGACTTTCCCCTTCACACGCGTTGTTATGAGAGGCGCAACTGCAGCGCTTTGGTTCCGCCCTCAATTAAGACGAAGGCGACCGTTTTACCCGTAAACAATAGCACCAATTGAAGCACTCGGTGAAGCAAGGCAAACAAAACACGATCAAGTGACCGGCTCACAATTTAGGAAAATTGCAGTCGTTATTGTATGAAAATAATTGGCGCCTATTTATAACAGACTCAATAGGCTGACGCTGGAGGATAACAAGTTTTGAATAAATTTCTCTCTTGTATAGCGTACTAATCGTAAATACCCTGACAGAAAAATTTTTATTTGTAAGAAAATATTCAATTTCGAGATGCAGGAACGTTCGGGGCACAATAAGCTTTGGTATCAAAATAGGTTGAATTCGTTCGGCGGATGTTTTCGAGTGAAGGGTTACCGGTCCGCCGACATGCTGCTGCCCGTCCCCTTCAGCCGGCGAGGGTAACCGCGGAGCTGCGCACACGACCGTGACGTCACGGGCGGGCGACAGCCGGACCCGCGGCTGTTTCCGCGACACGCGCGCGGCCCGACGAGAGAAAGTAGTTCCCGCGGCTGAGACGCGCAGGCACTAGCGTGGCGGNGTTGCGCGTCGCGCCGTGCGCGTGGGGAAGGTCGGGCGTCCCCCCTGCGAGGGTCGATGCTGGTGCGTTCGGCGGGCGGGGGCGTTGCTTCGCGGCTAGCTCTACGCCTTTGTTGGCTACCAACGGCTGTTCACGATCAAGTGAGCGCTTTTGAGATCAACCTTAGAAAAATGTCACTGCTACTGCCTGCGTATATTTGAACGGGCGCACTGAGTGACATGCGCCCAGTAAAGTTGGTAACGCTGGAGGGGGAAGTAGTTCCACGTCTTAATGTCCAATTAAAAATGTTAGATAACCATTGGTGATAAATGTAATTATTTATTTCGCTTTATGTTTTTAATACAACTAAGTGCAGAAATTAGCGTATTTGTAAAATATTCACTTTTTTAATAATTTCACAGTTTCACTTCGCAGCCCCGTGAATAAGGCGCTAAGACCCATGTCATTGTTAATTTTATATAAGGCGGGAGGATACACAACGTGCATACAAGTAGATCTTAAGCAGGGCCTTCAAAAGTGCTCACTTTAACATGAACAGCCTTCAGTGGATATAACCCTTGCCTGCAAACGCAAAAACCTGCTTGCATAGATACAGGCATGTTACCTACGAATTAGAAAAAGTAGTTTCAGTGTTTTATAATTGTACGAAATACCGTTTAACTTGTATACATTAATTACAAGTACTATTTACTAGCATGAAAAAAAATTGCACCATATATTTAAAAAAAACTAACTCACCGAAATTAGATCATTCACGTTGAAATACAATACCGTGAATTAATTGAAGAAATCTTTAAAATAATGCCATAAAAAGTTTTTGAAATTTTTAAAAGTACGTAAATTAAACAAGGGGATTCTGCATGTTTCTTGTTTGCATGTTAAATTTTCTGTAAATATTTAGTTTATTTTGTTTGTACGTCCTTAAAACATTAAATTTGTGATTTTGACATGCCATAATGCAAAAGCTATGTGATCCACTTATTTATGATAACAAATAGCACCTACAAGTAATACCTACATGTTAAAAAGTATTTCGTGTAAATATAACATAATGACTTTTTTTGGCAACCAGTGCCCTTAAGACCTCATGGGATTCAAATTAAGGTCAAACACGTTTGTCGACGTCTAGAGGTTTCTGGAAGACAATAATGTTTCTGGAAGACAACATAGTAAAAACCGAGAAAGGGCAGAGCTAGAAATCTATTTTTTTTTGCCAATACTATGAGATAATTGTTGGCATTTCTGTCGAACTATTTATATGGTCTTAAAATGTTTACATTTTATAGCGGTGCAAGACTTTCGTGGAAGAGAAATTACAAGAATATAATACCTGTTCAGACAAAAGTGCGTATTAACATCCTTTTTTTATATTGCTTGTTCCTATAATAGCTTAAATATTTTTTTATTCTGTTGACACCAAACAAGAATTTAATGTTTGTGATAAAACATCTCCCCTGACCTCTTTAATCTTATTAAGAGTAACTTTTTTTATGTTAGAAGCCACCGAAAGTTATTTTTGTTCACTATATAGTTTTAGTTTTCATAATTTCACAGTGTGGCTTGGACACTAATCTTTGGGGCCTTTAAATATGTTAATTTTTTTATACGGCAGGAGCAGGATGGACGATGGACAGAAATAATAAATTAAAGTAGTTTCAAAATACTTCTGTTAATCGGGAACAAATCATGTGTCGTACACCTAAAGGTTCATAAGCCACGCAAAAACGTTGGCTCACAATAAAGACTGTTCACGTTAAAGTAAGCACTTTTTAAATCAACTTTTGAAAAATGTCACTCCCCATACCGTCATGTACTTTAACGGGCACACTGACTGGCACACACCCCGTAAAGTTGGTACTGATGAATAGAAAGTAGGTCCATGTCTTAACATCGAGTTAAAAGAGTTTGGAAAACATTTGATGATATTGAAATGATTTGTTTTATTTTCTGTATTTATGTAACTGTATGATTAGCAAAATTGTAAAATATTTTCTTTCCTAATAATTTCACAGATTTACTTGACCGGCACACGAATGAAGTGATCAGGCACGTAGCAATGTTAATTTACGTATGGCGGAAGTATACGGAATATGCATGGAAGTAGATCGTAAGCAGAGCTTTCAAAAGTGCTCACTTTACCGTGAACAGCCTTTACACGTAGTGCACTCAGTAAGTTCGTGGATGCCTTCGCAAATGTAACGAAAAACGACATAACCGCCAGTGAAAGAATATTTGTCAGATATCTAAAAAAAATTTAAAAAATCGCTAATTTTTTTTAGGCAAGCTAACCTTGAAACACTCTTTGTTACTTTTACAGTAGGCACACTTCTTACTTGACACATCTTGGTAGGTCCATTAGTCAATAATAAGTATGCAACGAAATGCACTCCTAATAATGATGATGAGCAGTCGACATCTTCAGCCTGTTACAAACAACTTTGAAATCTAGCATGTAGGGCAATTAACCCAAATAATTTTCAGGTCTCTTTATTTATGTCACTATTTTAGTATCATAAATGTTCCATTATCATTAGTAGTGATTTTTTTTGTCGCATCTGATGTACTGATTAGACAATATTTTTTATTGGGACTCGCTCTCTGGAAGATAGCCGTCGTACTCCATTTGAACTTCGCCTCGTGTGGCGGTCCTTCTCCCAGGATTCCTTCCATCGAACCACAGAATACTTAAGAATACAGAAGTGTAACAGACGCTTAAACTGCGAACTCCAACCGCACACACCAGCAAGATGGCGGACACTTTCCAGCAAACACGTCAGAAAGCCGTTCGCGTAATCAGCGCCTGGAAGTTAACAGCCAGCCGGCAGTCCAGCCAATAGGAAATCTCTCACAACACGCAGTTAGCCAATCAGTCACGTAGCCCGTTTCCGCAGCCCTGCGTGGCCAATCACCGAATTGGTATGCACACGCTATTTCACTTCTGTGTATTTACCTACTCTACGACCGCATCTATGTTTCCTCTTATTCCCCTCATTCTCCTCCGGACAAGCGTGGTGCCTTTGCCCGTCTGACCAGCGACTTTGGGTAAAATCGCGAACTCGGAGAATTATCCTCTTAATTTTACGTTAAGGGGAAGCTTCCCTCATATTGGTTTCTTGGGTATTCTAAATTGTTTATATTTAAAAAAAATAGAGAGAGAGAGAGAGAGAGAGAGAGAGAGAGAGAGAGAGAATTCCGGAAGTACACCTATACCCAACTAGTTATTGACTTTATACAGCATTACTGAATTACAAACTCGTATTTACGTCACAATATTATTCTTGTCACAATTTGGCAAAATTATTATGAGTTTGTAGTTCAGTCGTTATGCCTGTACTGCTACGTAAAATCAATAGCTATTTGGGTATAGAGGTACTTTTCCAATTTTTTTTTTTAATATTAGCAAGCTTGAAAATTCAAGATTTTAATATGGTGGGTAAAGGTTCCCCTTGAATGTGCAATCTCTTTCCAGATATTTGTAAATGCTCTAAGCATTTGAGGTCGGCCGACATTTCAGGGATGCCTGGAGTGAGACTGTGAGGCGATAATGTAAGTAATTTTAGTTTCCTTTCAGAATGTAATATTTCGGCTCTCTCGAAGTTTAAATTCCCTTTCGGTGTAATAAAGAAGTGTGTTTTATAGCTATATATTTTTGTCGTGCGTGTGTGGGGTGGTCTGTACTTATTTCGACTACCCCACCCTGTTCCTGTGTTTTCACTACGTCGGGCCTTCAGTCATTTGACTTTGCAGTAAATGCACGCGCCGTTCAGCGACTTGCGAAGGCGAGACCCTTGCTGACGTGTCACGAATATATTAGACATTGTTGAGAGGACTATGTACGGAAACATTTTCCGTGAAATCGTTGTTTGCGCGAATACGCGTATTTCGGTCAATAAATGTTCTGGAAATACAACTTTTTGCCAGAAAAGGCAAAAAAAAAAAAAATTATAATAATAATTATTATTATTATTTATGTCTACGTCTTTTTACTTTTATCATATTAAGTGTATTCATGGAGTAAAAAATTGGTTAAATTGGTTAAAAATCGTATTTTTAAAGCTTGCTTATGCAGCTTCCTCAAGCAGTAAGAGAAAAGTACGATTGTACGAACGCAGTTTAATCTGCGGGCTTCCACCGCGTGTAATAAAGTCCCACTGTTACAGATCTAATTTGCACAGCACAGCATTTCGACGGAAACACTACACGTTTTGAGCGTAGAAGCAATTAGGCGCTAGGGGTGCGTGTTAGTGTCGCCCGTATCGCCCCCTCGCTTCTTGACCTTAAACGCGCATCTACATACTNGGGGGGGGGGGGATCTTGAAGGTCTTTCAGCCGTCCTCGCACCGAAATGACAATGTTATAATACGGTTCTACTTATTTTTGAAGCTCGTGGATAAAAAGAAAAAAGCTATCTCAAACGCTAGTGACGATATCTGTGTTCAGGATCAACCACCTCACACCCCAGCGCGAAAAAAAAAATACGAATACGCTCCTGAGACTCTCCCGTTGCTATGCAACCCGCTGCAAAAGAGGCGCTTGCGCTAGGCATGTCACAGTGACACAAACTCGCGTGTTTTTTTTAGTGATTTTGATTTAAAATTTTGTTTATTCACAGGAAACCGTTTACAGTGACAGACATAACAATAACGACGCAACACAATGGTAACAAACCGCAACACACCAGCCTATAAGAGGCTCTTATGTCGTAATTGAAGTAAATAAACCATGAAGAAAAAGGACAATGCGACGTAAGGAAGAACTGTAACATAAAATTTAACAATGTAAGCAGGTGGGGAAGCTAAACAACCCCCCCCCCCAAAAAGAGAACAACAAAACAAATACTCGTGTGTTTACTAGTGTCTATTCTTTTGTAGCGCTCGAGCGTGGGGCTATTTTTACGCCGTAGCGTTGGCACGGGTTGCGGAAGCCAGCCGGCGCTAGAGAAGGTAGGCACTTGGCAACCGTCGTATGTAACACAACAGTCGCTCCCTGACTGTTCAGTTTACGTTAGAATATTGTCTATAGCCAGTTCGCGGCTTCTTCGCGATTTTTAGTCGAACCTATGCAAAAATCACCCCATGTTTGACGTGTTTTGTTTTCCCCCTAAATATATCATGTGTCACTGCCGTTTTATACTTGTGGTAACACGAAATTACATTTTTTTTTGTTTAATTAAACATTTACTTATATTTTATTTATAAATTATAATATCTCATTTATAATTAATATCAATAAAACAGATAGAAAATAAATGTGTTGGTAATGCCTGGTAATAAATAGTTTTTAAGCGAAATATTATTAAACTGAGTGCACGAATGGGATGTCGTCTCTGTGGTGTAATTTCCTGGACTCGGTTAAGCATCGTTTGCATGAGACGTAGGGATATCTTGGAAGTAGAAAATTAGCAGGGCTTCAGGAAAGTTGGAAGTAACCGTGAACGGGCTATATTAAGAAACGGATTTTAAGAAACAATTCATATCTGGACGTCCGTGAATTTTGTGAATTCCATTTGGTGGTAGTTTAGACTTGGAGCGCGAATTATTTAGAGTTTTTTTTATTTTCGGACCGCATTTGTTTGAAACCCCGTGGATAACTCTGATGGTGGAATCACTTAGCCCCGACAAGCGCGTCACGGCAGTTAAAACCGAAGAGCCAATGGAATACAAGACAGATATGACGTAAGTCCGGCAAATTCTGTCGTAGGATCAGCAGTTATGGATTACGAATTATTTCTATTTTCGTTGTAGCGTGCGGCACGACATACATGGCGTACAAACTTGCAAAACGAAACTGTATGGTTGACTTTCCATACAATTGCAAATATGTAGTTTTAAAAGGGAAAAATCTGGAAATTACATAATTTAAGGCGTTACAATAACAATTTTACCTCTGCATGTCTTAACTATAACATCTGCCTTTGACCTTAACCCACCGCCTTTGAAACTAGTTTATTCTCTCAGTGTCTCCTAAATGGTTCCGAAAATTACTACTCTTCGTGTAGAATGAGTAAACTGTCGTGCTGTAAATTCAAGGAGTCACATTGAACATGCAGGCCTAATTGACGTGTCGTGGTTGCTGCTTCTTTTTGTCGTGGCTATGTGACTTCAGCACGAGACGGTAACAAACAGGGATGAATATGCGGTCATGATATCGAACCGCCATGCATGTCACGCGTAAGAAGAAAATGTGCATGCCATCGTGGCAGCAGGCTGTGAATAAGTGATTTCGGACTGATTGATGCCTAAGTGATGCCTAATCTTACGCCGAAAAATTCAAATAAATGGTTCACTAGCACTGTTGAATGTTACTCATACATGCGCTAGAAAGATAAACTATAGGTAGTTACGAAGAACCTCAGCAAGGTTTTTCTCAATCGTTTACTTAACTGCCATCCTACTATAGAGATGGTTTGAAATATTCACAGACTTAAAGTACGCGCTTTATACACTTCAGGCGTAGTGGTTGAAACGATTAAAGCGCATCATATATATGTAATCGTGTGTATATCAACCGTATCGCACCTTGAAATTCACTCGAACACATCTTGATTACTGAACAGGCAATAACATAGGAATAAATGGGCGTTGCGGTTCCTTTGGTGTTAGCGTATTATCTCAGTTATGGCTGCGCGAGGCTCTAGAAATCGGCCTTGTTTCTATTTGGTCGAAAAGCCATCGCGAACAACTGTTTGCAAATAAAAGACGTTTTGCTGGCTCTTACGGATATGCGGCGAATGCGGCTGTTTCGCTTTTGTGTTCTTACATATTCTATGGCTCGATTGAGGTGCCCCCTTTCCCTTACTTAGTCATACCAGCAACCAAAAGACGGGTCGCAATACTAACGGCGTGACAAATGACTATCGGTGACGAACGGTCTTCTTGAACTCTGTAGTGAATGAACATCTTATTTGTTATGAATATTTGTCACCTGAAAACAATTGAAAACCTTGCCTAGTTCCTGTTATTCCACTAATTGTATATCTTTCCACCAGGTTTAAAAATTAATATTTCTGTCACCTCTCCGATGTGGATACCACGAAATTATAAGAAGCACAGGCATTTTGGTATTACGTCAATCCTTAGTCGAATATGCAGAAAGAAAAGAACGCTTTCAGTGGCACCTAATTTTTTTTTAAATTTTTTTTTTTAAGAGTTAGGACTATCTTTTCTTATTTTCTGCTAATTACACAGAAAGCTGTTCCAGGCAACGTTTTTCTTGAGGGCTTCGCCTAGTAGATTTGTTTATGTGAATGAGGCACAGATTCAATGATGCAGTAAGTTCAAAGCTGGTTGGTACAGCTAATGAGATATCGCCTCTACGCGTAAGACAGTGGTTGAAAGTCGGTAACAAAGTTTTTTTTCAGTCGTATATGCGATTCTCGCATTTATCTGGTCACGTTATCAATATAGCAGTATAAAAAGTTTTAAAAACAAATGTAAGAGGGGTCCCTAAATAATTCTTATGGTGTGTAGATGGTCATAAAAGTGTTTTTATAAGTCGTCTGAAGTGTATTTTTTGTCAGGGTTTCCCAAACGGCCAATCGGCTATAACTTCTACCACGGCCATTTCAGCACGTGGGAATCTTGACGGTCGCTGTCGCTGGCCGGCGGGTTTTCTCGAGGTACTCCCGTTTGACCCGTCCTTCCACTCAGCCGCGACTCCATCGTTCTGTCAGGTAGCCGATGGGTTCCCAGTTTAAAAGGTAATTTACCTTGATCAGGGTTGAGTACGCTACGTATCCATTGTTTTTATTAATATCGTTATATTACCGTGTATAGTTCCGTCGCCGTTAGTTAAATGCTTTTGATGCCAACTTAGAATAAAATGCACGCCCATTGCTGCACAAGTTTAATGTAAACATCGGCAGGCATCTATACAGTATGTCAGTAGCGATTGATGAATAGTAGTTTTATGTTTTAACGTCTCGCTAAATGTGCGGCGTTCAGAGTCGGTGGCCAGTAGAACAAGTTTTCATACGATTTGATCAAATTTAAAGTACGAACTGCCGTAGTAGAAACACGGTAATTATATTTTAAAGGGTTTCACATGCACTGTAATTGCCAGGCCCCCGACGACACGGGGGAAACGGGAGGACCCTGACAAAATCCGCCGACCAGCGGCATCGTCCGGCATGATTCCCGCATGAGCCAGCCCTCCGGGAATCGAACTCGGTTCGCCTGGAATCGAACCCGGTTTTCCTAGGGATCTGTACAAATCAACATAACTCAACACAGTCCAGATTAGTCTAACAATTACATCACCGCGACTCCTTTTTCTACATGGAATAATAGGCAATCCACCCTGTTGATTTGAAAATTTTTGCACTTTGGGCGCTGCTGACGTAATCTTATTTTACAGGCTGTAGGCGAAGTAATATTACCACAGCCGTGTGTTCAAAGAATGTGGATGTCGTAACGTTACAGCAAACTCCTTACAACTAAGTTGTAGGCTGTTCACGATAAACTGAGCACTTTTGATATCCCTGCATACGATATACTTGTATGCAGATTCGGTATACTTATATTATATGTAAAGTTAACATTGCCGTTGGTCTGATCACTTTATTCATGGGTCGTTCAAGTGAAACCGTGAAGTTATTCTAAAAGTAAATATCTTACAAATGTGCTCATTTCTTCTATTATATGCATTGGAAAAAAAGAGAAAGCAAAAAAATTAAAAAAATTTTAACAATTGAGCGAATGTTTACCTAACACTTTTAATTTAACGTTAAGACATGGGACTACTTTCTCTCCATTGTTGCCAACTTTACTGGGCGCATGCCGGTCCATATACACGAAATGTACGGCGGTAGGTACAGTGACATTCTTCAATGGTTGTTTTCAAAAATGCTTAAATAACCGCGGACAACCTATAAATTCAGGTGGCGTAATATATTCCATCGGCAGCACTCGAAGTGTTAAAAAAACGAGGCAGATATCTTTTAAAGGTGGAGGTCAAAAATGTTTGAGATCGCTGCTGATGCCCCGCGTCCAGCCCCCGAGGCCGCAGTGCGGAGTGGACGCCCCACCCTCACCCCCCCTACATACTCGTGCACCGGACCGGGGTGTGATGGAAATAGCGCCGCACGGTGACGCAAGGACCCGCCCTTCGCCCTGGCCGTCCGACGACCTGTCAGTTGGCCACGCCACTGCACGTTCGTCGCTCCAAGCACGCCAGGAAACCGCCCCACTTACCCTAGCAGCTTCTGCGCACATACTAAAATATCTTAACTTGAATCTACAAAATTATACTGGAGTACGGGCGCGAACGCTGTCAGATGATTGCGTATGATTCATTCACGGTTACTTCACATTTCTGAGGCCCTGCTAAAGTTCTACTTCCAAGATATTCCTCCGCCTCAAGCAAACTAAGGTTATCATAACTAAGTCTGGAAAATTACACCAAAGGAGAACGCACCGCATTCGTGCGCAATCAGTTGTAATAATATTTTGCATGAGAACTATTTCTTACTTACTTTGCGTTACCAACTTATATGTTTTCTAATTTTTATCCATATAATTTATAAATGAAGCACTTCAATTTGTAAATGACATAATAATAACATTTAAATTTAACCAAAAAAAAGTTACTTTTATGAACACAAGTATAAAAACGTTTGTGATATATGGCATATCTAGGAAATAACTAAACACGTCATACATGGGGTGATTTTTCAAAGGTTTGATTTATAAAGTGTGAAGAAACTGCGAATAGACTATATGCAAAATGAGGCAGGAAACGCTACAGGGCATATGGCCTACAGTAATTCGTAATGGAGGCAGGTGCTCTTGAAAATCGATATTTCAAATCATTTTAATTCAAAATAATGAAACCCTATTTGAGTTGAAAGAACAATTCCGTGAATAGGTACTGTTGTCTTGAATCGATATCTGAAATCTGCGAACGTTTGTTGGGTAATATCGTCCCCATTCATTGGAAAAATAGGGGGTACCATGCTATTGTCCAACAAATGTGTGTAACCCTTGGTTATTTGCCGCTTTTAATAACGTCATAATCACGTGTACTTTCAAAAGCGCTGCCTTGGTGTAACTCTTGCAGGTGAACGGCTGTCGAGAAAACAGACAAAGTTTGCGAGGGCACAGTTGGCTGCCTGCCAGGTACCCTTACAGACTTTACCTGCTTAGCATTGAAATGGTTACCAACACTAATATGCTATTACTCGAATTCTCACATAACTGCCTACAAAAACATATCAGTTGCCACTAATTCTAAAATTTACTTTTAAGGGCTATGAGGAGCTCTCTCTCTCTCTCTCTCTCTCTCTCTCTCTCTCTCTCTCTCTCTCCCTCTCTCTCTCTGTGAATTTCCGAAATATGAAATCGAGAATTGAATTTCAACTACTTAGTATTACCGCTCTACGAGCGTGCGAATCACGGGTGATTTATTGACGCGCACGCTATCAGTTGCAACAGGAGACGCAGCGACTTTTCACAAATGAATGTTTACAAAACATGCCTGTTATACCTATCAAGGCGCGCGCCGCTCCTGACCTTGGGTATCGGGTGTCTTTGAGACATCTGAAGAATGTTCTGGATTACTGACCTCGTTCCTCTCAGCGTGACTGGGGGTGCGGCGAACCTTCCAGGCCAAGGCCGGTGGCTGTAAACGCGCGTCGGGCCACCGAGCCGGGAGTTTACGAGTGGACGAGTGGCTGGAGTTTTGGCGATAGACGACGAGCGAGAGAAACGAGCGACGAGAGAAGTGACCAGAGGGAGGAAAATCTGCGACTGCGAGTATCGGGGCGGTGAGGAGTGCGACTGGTAGACTGGACTATTGGACTGGATGCGTGAGTGAAATACATTACAAATGATGGCAACAGATAGACTGAACGTGTGTTAATGATGAGTATGAGTTAATTGACTATAACCAAACAGAGACATGAAGAAGGATCTTAATAAGAGTTGAAATATAAATTAAGTATTGCACTCACTGAGAAAAAAAATAGTACTGGTGGAGATATATAGATTAATGCTTTAAATAATAGCTGTGTGAATAAACTAAAATCAAATTTAGTTATTTTATTTATATTAAGACCTCCTTCCCTTACGAATTCAGATACGCCCCTCAGGCGTCTTGTAACAATATATTTCTATGGGGTTTTTTTAATTATTTACAAACAGTCTTTGAAATTATAACACCATCAAATAAATCAGTAGTTGATTAATTGAATTGTTTTAATATGGATTGGCTTCCGTCGGCTTCCGTGAGATGGGAACAGCGTAGTTAGCCCGGAACTGCCGCTTGGCACGCAAGCTGTGATCGATAGCAGTGCTGCATAGCCTTGCTGCATTAAAATATCGTTGGCTGTTTTTCGAATTATAACGCATAGAAACGACATCGATAATAAATAGCAATTCGGTTAAAAAGGTATGTTTTCTTAAAGATATATAAATTTCGATATAATAAAGGTAAAAAATATGATTTTGTTAATTTTAAAACAACTATTTTGGAATATTTACTAATTTTTTGGTTTATAGGCTATTCCTATTTTTTCGAAAAGAAAATGTCATTTTTAAACGGAAAACAATAGACTGTATCAACCATTTCTGTGTAGTTGCCAGCATTCAAATAACTTGTCAATTAATCTAATCCCCTCAAAATATATATATATAGTAGTTCAAATTCCGTTATAGATTTTATGTTTCATGAATTTGCGCACTGCGAGATCTTTCCATGGCTGCTAATGCGGCGTTAATACATAAAACTACTATTCTTATTTCGCTTTAAATATTGCTGCCAACATTACTACCAGTCTGTGTCTACATTAAATTGTATACACTACAGGCGTATATTTTGTTTCAAATGTTGATTTCGAAAGCGATTAATTAACCATGAACCAAGTATAGCTCACGTATTATTTTGGAATTTTTTTATGTTTTGTCATGTTGGTACTGTTAATAAACGTCAAAGGCGGATTATGAACTTATAAGACAAATACGGCCGCAGTTTGTACAGATCCTGTAGCCAAATCTCCTACATCCTGGTGTTGGAAGGGAGAATCTAGTGAGTTTGGAGTCTCGTTCACTAAAGTGCTAGATTGCGTGCAAAACTCCAACTGGTACATTTTTTTCTCGGGAATTTTTTTTTTGGATCCAAGGTTTTTGTATTAGGGTCATGTAAAGATCATTTTGCGTTGACCGTGAGGTCACCATCACAACTTCTCACTCACACACGCAGGCGTGCCCCTCGAAGTGTACGCGAGAAAGTTTGCTTATTGATCGGAATTAAATTACTTCCACCCCCTTAAGAGGGTCGCTTGGGGATAGACATTGGCACATGTTCGAAGTCTTGAAGCACGAAGTCACTTAGGGTGAATCAGGTACGTGTACCACATCCCTCGTCAATTTTAAGTGCAAAAAACAACCGGCGTGCATTTGAAAAATGTAGTGGCAACCCTTCTTTTTTTACAGCGTAAGAATATATATAAAAGTACCACCTACACTTAATACTGCTTTTAAGACTCTGTACTGGAATTTTTATGTCTTAAAATGATACTGAAAACAAGCGCTTTAACCATTCTCTCTTGATAAAAATATACAGTTTAGAGAATAACAGAGAAACTGATACTTAATATAGCTGCACGCACGTGTAGTTTCTTCAACAGACACTATTGAAACATTCTGAGTAGTGTTAAAATTAATATTTTCCCATGTACTGTCGATCAGTGTGACCGCCTGATTGTTTAATGTTTCTGTCGGGACAGCTTATACTGTGACTTACTGTAACACAAATAAAACATTTAACAAGTCCGATAGTAATTAGAAATCTGCGCGTTTTTTTTTAATGTACTTAATGTAGGTAACCTCTTTGCCAGTGGTTCCTGCGTCAGAGAGCAGGGGGTATTAAAGCTCAACATGCTGATCACAATGAATAATACTCAGCCTCTAATACTCAGCATACTATGAGATTATTTCTTATTGTTGTCGCTCTCTTTATCTAGGGTGTTTATAAGCTATTTTGTAGGCAAAAAATAATTTAAGCAAAACATGGTTACGACGTAATGTCAGTTTACACATATCCAAGATAAAGTAACTCGCCATTACTTACAAATTACTTGCAGGATAAAATTTTGTGTGTGAAGAAACATCCCTTTCTTCCTTTCTTTTATACAATACTTGGTGAAGGACTTGGTGCACGGAACTTATTTGTATTTAAACTACATAGTCCTATGTAGTGTATGTTAATTACGTCTAATATTTTAAAATTTGACATTTTGTCAAAAAATTTAAGTCTATTTGAAATGGTTTAAAAAATAGAGCACTTAACTTTTTAAATGCCGTATTCGCAATAACTTGTTAAAAACGACTACGCATCAAATTAATATTCTTTATTTGATGATAGAGATTTTTTTTTTCGTTGTGTTAGGATTTTTCTTTGCTAAAATTTCGCCTGACGCTCAATCAGGGAAGACATCAGAGACGATATCCCTGAAGAACGTATTTTCACTGTTTTATGCATGACTTGCGATTTTTTTTTCAAACAACCAGCCATAAATCTCAACGTACTTGCAGATTAATTATTTCGTGACGTCAACAACACTTCGTTGAGCAGCAGTCGACTTTCGTGGAGGGTCGCGGGGCGAGCCTATCTATTGAATTACGGGTGTGTGATAAGTCGACGAGCCTGTGGGAAAATATGGATCGACTTCCGTCGGCTTCCGTGAGATGGGAACAGTGTGGCTATCCCGGAACTGCCTCGTGGCACGCTATCTGTGATCGATAGCACTGCTGCATAGCCTTGCTGCACGACGGCAGCGTTCTGGGGCTCGGTGCGGAGACACAGAGTAGCTATTTAAGAATGCCATAGAGTAAAAGTAGGTAGACCGATTATTCGTCTTCTGCGCATGTGCCCAACACTGACCTATACTAAAGAGACACAATCGTCAAAGTCTCATGGAGAACAGTGATGAACTTGTTGGTTTATATGCTCTAAATCTGAAACAGTGAAAATTGAGCCAAATCAGTGAAAATAGTGAAAACTGGGCGACTGACAATCATTGCCTCATAACTAATCAATATGATTGCTAAATTTAACTGGATTTATTTGTGATTCCCACTGAATGTCGACAATTCCACTCCCATAAGTCACTTGTTATCAGTTCATTTCCTTGATTTGCCAGTCGGCAGTAGCTTAATCAGCTGACTTTCAGTTAATGTTATTTCACTGATTAGTATCACTGATTCGGGCTTAGAGCGTAGCTTAATTTTTTAGTGAGAAGCGAAAACGAAACGTAACTTCGTGTGGGGAGTGCACCCAGGGCACGGCGACACCCACCTAATTACGGTATTTCCAGCTGGGACCCGTAGGTGACCGTCATCCCCGGGCATGACAGGAAATGAAGCCTTAGAATGGAGCGGCGCTGGAATGCAAGGGCGGGGGAAACGGGAGTACCCCGAGAAAACCCGCCGGCAAGCGGCATCGTCCAGCACGATTCCCACATGCGAAAATCCGGGAGGAAGCCCGCCGGGGATCGAACCCGGATCGCCGTGGTGGGAGGCGAGCGCCCTGGACACTGCGCTACCGCTGCCCCGTTAGCGAGAAGCACTTTTATATGTATAAAATACTTTTATAAATTTTAATTTAATCAAACTGCATTACAAATTGGTTAGCGGAAGTATACATAAGTCACATCTTAAAGCAACTGTTTACTAATCAGTGTTCTAACCTCAAATAAAATCCATGCCGTTTTTACTAGACGTGTTAGCAGAAAAGTAGTTCAATGTTGGGACACGGAGACTGGTTGTGCGCAGCCAGCGAGATCGTTCTACCTCATCGCTAGTCTATGAAGAATACATAGGTAAAATGGTGGCGTGTATTGCGAATTCCGACTATAGTTCATTGACGGTTACTTCCAACTTTTCTGAAGCCCTGATAAAGTTATACGTCCTGGATACTCCCCCGTCTCATGCGAATAAAGCTTATCCGAATCTAGAAAATTACACCAAAGAGAGAGAGAGTGCACCACATTCGTGCGCACTCAGTGTAATAATATTTTGCATGAGAACTATTTCTTACTAGGCATTATCAACACACCTATTTTCTTTTTTTATTTATTCCTGTTAATTATAAATGAAATATTATAATTTATATATAAAATATAATTAAAAGTTTATTTTAACCAAAAATAATGTATTTTTGTATTAACACAAGTATAAAATCCTTCTGATACATGGCTTATTTAGAAAACAACCAAGCACGGCATACACGATGTAATTTTTCAAAGGTTTGATTAAAAACAGGGTGAATAAGCCACGAAAATACTATACATACGCCAGCAAAATGACGTTACCGGTCAATAATATGGCGGAACGTCGTTCACCAGTCAGTTCCTGGAGACTTACTTGTCGGACGGTCAGCCACCCGACAAATAGGGAGTATTCCATAACGTGCGTTAGCCAGTCAGAACAAAGGTCTCTTTACATAGCTTCGCGCTGCCAATGAGCGGCTGATTTTGCTTACATGAAGGAACCGCCACGCCATTTCGCTTCTGTACACTTGCCTATTCTATGTCGAAGGCCTGGAGTTTCAGCACTGAGTGTAAATACTGCTACAAAAAGGGCGAGAACTTTACTAAAAATCTCCGTACACTCAGGGCTAGATTAACCATTAAGGTTCTCGCCTACCTAAAGCTTTTTTCCGCGTTTGAGGCCGAAAGGCGCAGGAGCGATAAGGACGACACTGCCTTGCGTATCAAGTGCGCTATCGCCACTAAGCGGAAGGCTCTGAGCTGACGTGCAGTGTTCTCGCCGCACTGCGTGTACTTACGGGACTTTCAGCGGTGATCCTATTATTTTATTGGTGGAAAGTCTGTAGGAAGGTTCAATTCAGGGTCCTTGATTTTATATGTATCTGACGCATATATTTCGAGATACAGCGCTTAAAAAAAACAGT
Organism: Clitarchus hookeri; assembly: GCA_002778355.1. NCBI lineage: Eukaryota > Metazoa > Arthropoda > Insecta > Phasmatodea > Phasmatidae > Clitarchus > Clitarchus hookeri. The sequence continues at coordinate 142,776 of NQII01000384.1, read as the reverse complement.
TTTTAGCCATTTTGGAGTACTTAAAAATGGTGTTTCTAATGTGCGTGACTTCTTGAAAGCACTCAACAGCCCTCGTCTGAAGTGTGTGTTCTTTTCGTCGATTAGCACATTGGATGCAGGTTTAGTAGTTTCGCAGATAAACGTGAATTACTAACACTCTGCAATGCAGTTCAGCCTTAAGATTCCACTTTACCTTCGTGGTTAGTCATGAATAATAGTGGATTTGTCGATTATTTGGTCACTATTTACTTGACCTGGGAGACATTTTTCACAAATGCATTTGCGTTCCTCATCCATATATTGTGTTCTTTAATTTTTGGGTTAATCTTTTCGTAGTCATTGTAGGCAATGGAGATCCAATAAAAATCCGGATTCAGTTTCACCACATCGCTGCCATAAATCTTAAAAAAAAAAAAAAAAAAAACAACTTTCGTAGCTGAGATGGATGTGCGATTAAATAAATTATTAAAAACATGTGTAAATTTTATTGTTAATTTGATATTACATGCAGCTAGAATAATTATTATGATGGTCTTGCAAGATGTGCTTTCTGAAGCATCCATAACGGAAATGCGCTTAATATTGGATTAAATATATACTCTTATTAATTAGTTTATACAAATTTTTTAATAAGTGAACTATAGCAAAATATTTTACAGTGTTACAAAATATATGCATTCTTCTTTTATACGCAACATAAATGGCATTTTTGTAACAGTTTTGGTAACTTGTAATGAGTTCTGCCACTATCATTCACACCTTAACATCTTTCTTGATATAATACGGTGGTGTTGTCACGTCCAAGCAACAGACAGCTCTTTTTAATACTATATTTCGTGGTTTAAAATGCTACAATAACAACACGATGGACGCGTGGATGTAATTGTTATTTCATCTTTGGAAAATTTTTCTAGCCACTCCCAAATATTAAACGACTGTAGGTAACGTCCATTGTGTCAAATGTGTTGAAGGTGATAATTACGCAAGAACAGGACAAAACAATAAATTACATAAAATATAGTCAAAAATAATAACAGTGGTACCTCTTCCCACGAGGGTTTTTTTTTTTTTTCGTACTCTGGTCTGTGTTGTTTGTATAAAGCTGCCCGGTGTTAAGTGTATTTGCGTATATCCTTCGTGCACGGGTGGCGTAAGCAGCCTGTCACATATTCACCGTCTTCTGCAGGTGGTCTCCCCCCCCCCTTTTTTTTTCGCTTCTCGGACAATCAATAGCGCTCAGGTGGACCGCAGTCCGGGGCGGGTCGCAATTCCCCCCTCTCCCCTCCCTCGCCCACGTGACGTCAGGGCGATGAGTGCGTCAGTGTTATGTCGGTTATAGCATCGATGAATGCGGTTACCGCACCTTTAACCATTCAAAAGCCGATGTAATTTATCGTCTCACGTGTTTCCGTAATCATTTGTTTCGGAATCATAGCCGCATTGTGTAGGCTTTGTGTTCGGTTATGAAAATAACAACTATTTATATTCTAAACAGTAACATGGAAGATAACTGGGCGTTGAGCGTCGCTGAGTACAGAAAGGGAAAAAATAACCTTTCTGTGAGTAATGTGTAATGGGCCTGAATGGGTAAATACAGCAATATAGTAGCCGACCAAAATAACCGAGCTCATCCTGTTTTATTTAAATATAAAGTGCTAATTTCGTACACTAGCTTAATTATTAACTACGTTGTTGGGTCTGCCTTCTTAGGAACAGAAAAATACATGCATGTAAAGTTTTATCGTAGGAAGCCTATTTTTAAATTTGAAACAAAAACCTGGAATATGAAATCACAATCTGAAGCTGTAGCTATAGTGAAATATACAAAACTGTTTATCCTTGTTTTTTTTAAATAAGAGTATTACATTGTCAAACACGATCACAAATATGGTTATGTACTTGTGCTACGCATACAATTCTGTTGCACTCAGAAAGTGCGTAGTTTTCTGCACAAGAAGTCAGTGGTGATACATCACCACGTAGAGACCTGCGAAATTCACATTGTTGCCAGCAGAACAAACTCCAAGATGCGGTACGTTCGTTACGACATTTCTCATTGGCTCACAACTTGTTTGACACTCCCAAATAGACACTTGAGCTAGCAATAAAAGTTCAGAGTTGACTGGCCTGTCTCTTGTATCGCTTCCAAAGAAGTACCAAAGACTTCTATTAAAATCAGAGACAATGAAACTATATGGACTACGATCAGATAAGAAAACGGTAATGATAACGCGAATTCCGCAGGTATCTAGTAATTATAACAAGATAATGCTGATAATTAGATAAGAATTATAACTTATTATAAATGATAACTAAACAAGAATGTGAACTATCTTTTGTTTTTCAAATTTCAATTCATAGCAAAATTTGCATAAGGTAAGTTCAGTACGAATGGAAATCTGCAAGCTACTCACTCGTCTCATAGGCTCATCCCAGTTGACCAGCGGACCAAGGAACGAGAGTCCATTGGGGTAATCGCCTGCGAAATTGCAATTGTCTTTGGTGTGCATTTCATTCCTCATCCAATCCATGGCCCTATCCCCCACCACTGCTCAATATCTCTGCCACGCCGCTCTCCGGCGTAACAGTCCACTTTGGACTAATGGGAAAGCACATTACCGACGTTGGGTCGATGGCCGTAAAGGGTTGAGGACATTCTGTGCAAAAGATTGCCCTTGACTTATCAGATTCTACACGCAGTTGCAACCCGCAGTACAGGCATGTAGCGTGTTCAAGCCAGGCAGGCCAGTGAAGGCTGGTTACCAAATAATACATATTTTATACTTGTACGAAACACCATTCAACTTGTAGACATTATTTATAAGTAGCCTTTCCTAACGTAGGAAAAAATTGGATCAAGTGGTTTTTTTATCACAGCAAGTCAAAAATCACAGTTTTAGTGTTTTTGGGACGTACAAATAAAATTAACGAAATCATTCACAAAAATTTTAACAACGGTGATTCAAAGGTTATGTCTTAGGGAATTTTAAGGAATGGTTAGCAAAACTTATTTTACAAATAATCCTAGACTGCAATAAATAAGATATATGAATAAGTTTCCTTATGTTGAGTAATTTTTAAAAATTGCGAAATAATTTCATAGTGTGATTTTAAAGATTCCTTAAAGTAACTTATGGTATCTTATTTCAATGTGAATTATTTCATTTTTGGCCGGTGAGTTAGTTTCTATTATTTGTCAGTCCCAAACCACTAAAATTGCGATTTTTTGACAGGCCATTTTGTGAAAAATATGCTGTCTAAAATATTGTATGCGAGGAAATAGTACGAGTTAGTAATGTCTACTAGTTCAACAACTTTTAGTACAAATATAAAGTAATGAATTTTTTGATGACGAGTACCCTTTACTACCGCAGGATTCATAACAAGATTTTACGAATCAGATGTCACATATCTCCACATTAGCACGTGTGGACTGGAAGATCGTTACAATTGTATCAGTTATGTAAAGATACTGTAGAATTGTAACGCCGAAACATAACACATGATAGGAATGCCACTTATAGGGCCCCATTAATGATATTTTAAAGGATTTGTGAAAAAAATTATCTTGTTTATATCCGACATCCTCAAACTATGTAAAGTTGTCATTAGGCAATTTCAAACTGGCGATCTACTACCTAGGATGCAAGATTCCAACAAAATTATATGTGAAGAGGAGACACAAAAATTGCTTGTAATTCATTCACGGTTACTTCACACTTTTCTGAAGTCCTCCCAAAGTTCTACTTCTAGAATATTCCTCCGCCTCGTGCAAAGTAAGTTTAACTTTGGAAAATTACATCAAAATACAACGCACCGCATTCGTGCGCACTCAGTTGTAATAATATTTTGCATGAGAACTATTTCTTACTAGGCATTACCAACACACATACAGTATATTCCCACTGTTTATTCATTTTATCTATACATGAAGAATTATAATTTATAGATAAAATATCAATAATATTTCAATTTTACCAAAAAAAAAAGTTACACGAGTGTAAAGCGCTTGTGACACGCAGCATATTCAGAAAATAACTAAACACCTCATACATGAGGAGTTTTTCAAAAGTTTGATTAAAAAAGTGTAAAGAAACCGTGAATAGACAATTACTACGTACTTAAATATTACGTAGTTAAGAGGAGGAGGCGAATGAGTAAATTCGGCTATGCGATGAAGAATTTACTTACATGGCGAGAGCGTTTCAAGGCATTGTCGTTAAAGACTAATCACAATAAAGTAAGCACTTTCGAAATCAACATTTGAAAATTGTCACTGTCCCTACTTGCGTACATTTTAACGAGCGCACAGAGTGGAATGCGCCCAGTAAAGTTGGTAACGAGGAAAGGAAAGTAGTTCCGTGACTTAACGTTGCATTAAAAGTGTTAGGTAGACATTTGTGAAAACTGATTTTTTTTTCTGTTTTTTTAATACATTTAAGTGTAAGATATGTCAGATTTTTAAAATAATTACTTTTCGTATCATTTCACAGTTTCTCTTGACCAACGCATTAATAAAGTGATCAGGCCATAGGGAAGTTAATTTTACATATGGCGGAAGAATGCACAATGTTCATACACGTAGATCTTAGGCAGGGCTTTCAAAAGTGCTCAGTTTACCGTGAACAGCTTATAACAGTTGACAACCCTTGACTGTCCAAGGCATAACTATATTTGTTCTAACATATAACGATATTTCAGGCTATTTGAATGTCATCGTACCATAATTAACTCCTTAGACGCATATGACGTAAAATATTCTTTTACTCCGGTATATCGTCACATCGTGGACAAAGATATAAGACTGGTATTAAAAGTGTATGGATTTGCTAAAAAAAAAAAGACTTTATTAAAAAAAATTAATTGATGACTTTTATTTTTAAGGTGAATGAAGTAAAACTTTAATTTTAAGAACTATTTTTAAGTTTTTTGTGACTAAAATGTATTGCACCAATAATAGCATGGAATTCAATATGAAGTGCAGATATTTTTAAACTTTATAGGAAAAAAAAATTATCCCAAATTGTAAAATACCATTTAAAAATAAATTATATTCAATTTTAACGCAGGTTAAGTATCTAAGAGTATATTTAAATTATTTATTGAATAAATTATTACCCTTAATAACACAACAGAGTGAATCTGAGAAAACATGGAGGTGTCGTAAAAAACTGATAGTGAAAGTGTGACATTTTAATTAAATGCAAATAAAAAGGGCATGTTCTCTGAAAAGAAATTGTAACTTCCTTCTAAAATGTCTAATTGCACACAGAATCGTACCTGTGGCCTAAAGATTGAATGAGAAAGGTGTCGAACATCAGACTATTATATCCACTCCTATTCTATGAATTTCGACAAGAAAGATTACTCTTACAATATTTAATTTTTATAATTGATGTTAAAATAGACACATGCAGTTCTTGGTGATCATTAATCAACAAACGAATATCTTTTCATAAATGTTTATGTTTGGAAACTGGGTACACAAAAATTAACATATCGACCTGAACTTTCATAAACTTATGCAACAGAGAGAGAAATAGTAAAATAATTTACAGCTTTATTCCAGTATTGATCTATCTATAGTTTTAAGGATGTTGCATTACACAAAAAACCTTAGGTATATGTTCTATGGTGTTGGTGTGCGAGTACAACTGTTATTATTTTTATTTCTCTTAAAAACTGGCCTAATAAAATATATCGCTGAGAGAGAGAGAGAGAGAGAGAGAGAGAGAGAGAGAGAAAAGTCGCGTGTTCTGAAAATTTTTGAATACATGCGAATGCACGAAACCATTGGCATGCGCAGCGATTTCATCGATGACGAGTTCTGCAATAATTATGCCGTCGTAGATGGCCGAAGCGGATCGTACAGGAAATTCTTGTCTGAAGTGAAGCCATACTGTTTAGTTTACGGTGTTCTGGGAGGGGCGACAAATTTACTCACCCATCCCCCACCCAAGCAACACGCTTGAGTGAGAGATGCTAAGAGATCTGTGGGACGTGCGCGCAGGTTACGTCACTGTTTATATAACACACTTTCAAATTGGAATTCCGTGTAGTTTTACAGAGTAGAAGATTTTATACGGAAAATAAATCTGGAAAAAGCTGTAAATTTCACTCTGCGCTGTGAAAAAAAAAGTACATTGATGACGGTACACCAGGTTTTAAAACATAAAGGAGCTTGAAGAGTTAGTTAATTTTGAATGAGGGCCGTGCAGGACTGTATATTTTAACACGTGTGCCTACAAAAGGAAAACAAATATGACAGGGGCGTTTTTTCTAACCGTATGGTCACAAACGTTGGACGTCATATTTCTTTTTAGGATTTAGGCACGATTCGTTGTGTGAGGTTGTTGCTTGTCAGGTGGGTTGCCTGCCGACAAGCTAATAGCGTTAAGTAATTGCTCTATAAATGTGAAAATACCCTACGAGTTGTATCTCGGGGACAATTTCTCACTTCCTGTAACAAAACTCTGCGGATCTTGAATAATATCGGACATAAGTTGGATACCAGAATCGCCGATCAAACAGAAAATTTCGAAAGCACTAACAAAAAGTATAAATTTCATGATGTGAATATTTACTATGTTCTCCGTTTTATTCAGCAAGGCCTCCTCTGAGTTTCGATGTGTTACGTATAGAGAGCCTTGCCCAATCCAAAAAGGGCCGTGGTGGTGCAGTGGTCAGACCACTGTCTGTCACCAAGTCGAACCAAGCTCGATCCCCGGTGGGGTCACCGGAATGGAGTGGGGAGATTTGGGTGGCTCTTAACATCAAGGTCTTAAGAGCAGATGAGAGTGAAGTGAGCTGAGTGTGGAGCACCACCGGAATTCAAGGGCGGGGGAACCGGCAGATCCCCGAGAAAACCCGCCAACCAGCGGCATCGTCCGGCACGATCCCCACTTGTGAAGATCCGAGAGTGACCCCACCGGGAATCGAACCCGGTTTGCCTAGGTGGGAGGCGAGTGATCTGACCCCTGTACCACCGCGGCCCCGGGGTCACCGGTCTTTCGCGCGTGAGAAACGCTGCCGATGACCGACGGGTTTTCTTGGGGCAACCCCATTTCCTGCGCCCTTGCAGTCCTCCGCTGCGTCATATTCACCTCACTTCAGCTTCACTGGAGCTCAAGGACTCATTTTCAAGCGCCAATCATATCCTCTCGACTCAACTTGCCCAGTCCAAAGTAATGATAAGGTTCACTTTTCATTATGATGTGTTAATGAGTACTGGGATTTTTTTTTCCTGTGGCCATATGCACCTCGAATGAAGTAGCTGACCACTCCATGTCTTTGTCGCGATCGACAAGAATGGAGGGAGATCTGCCTTGCATGCAGGCAAACACATTACTTTACTTGTATGTATATTTATACACATACATATATGTATGTGTGCCAAAATTGCAGGTTTGAATGAATTTCAATTAGATGCATATTCCTGCTCTCCTTTCGCAGAACTGGAAAATAACTTGCCTAAGTAAGTCTCAGTTCTGGCTACATTAAAAAGTGTAAGGGAACTATATATTTTCTAGTTGTAAATCAACCTGGATTAACATGAATGAATCAGGGCTTAGAGTTATTTTCACCTTAGTATGAAAGTTTTTATTCGGCAGAAATTGAGAATACGTTGGAAATACGTATCCTGAAATATTGCTAATGAAATCAGAAGGACAAGAACTGTGCAACTACTAGAAGACAAATCCCATTATACATACACTACGTCGAGCTGAAACTAAATTCGGCAGATTAGTCTAAATTTCTGTTCGGGCCAGACTTGACATTAGTGGTCTGTGGAATCAAATAAAGCTCAGAGTGGCAGAGGAGAGAGTAGCGAACATAGATACCTATCAGCGATCACGTCGTGACATAGATTTTTTAAACTTATATGCACATATTCCTGCCGCGTGATTACACGTGGTTGACAGTCTGGAGGCTGGGTGGAACCATAGACTAAAGATGAGGTGGACCGATCTCGCTGGCTGCGCACAACCAGTCCCCGTGTCCCAACATTGAACTGCTTTTATGAGAATACGACTTGCAAAAACGGCGTCGATTGGAATTGAGATTAGAACACTGTTTGGCAAACAAGTGCTTTGAGATGTTTGTATACTGTATAAGCGGTCCACCTCATATTTAGTCTATGGGTGGAAATCTAAACTGCGTCACGGTGATGGGAACAGTGGCATGTTTAAAGCGAGGGGGCTGGATGATCCTGCCGTGGTTTGCTATTGACTTCCGCAACGCGGAGTTGAGGCAGACCCACCCACCAACCATTTGAAAAATTCCAATGACCAGTGCTGCGTATCGAGGCCTCTCGGGTGAGAGGCAACGACGTCATCTACCACGCCTAGTCAAATTTCACTGCATTGTTCCTTGGCATTGCAATCTATTAGTCCATTCGTGGCTACTTCCAACTTTTCCGAAGCCATGCTAAAGTTATATTTTCAGGCTGTTCCTTCGCGCCTTATGCTAAGTTTAACAATGGCTTGAAGATTACATCAAAGAGTCAACGCACCGCATTCGTGCGCACTCAGTTTAATATTTTGCATGAGAACTATTTCTTACAAGGCATTACCAACACACATATTTTAGCTCTTTTTTAAATTAATATTAATTATAAATATAATATTACAGTTTATAAATAAAATACAGTAAAAATTTAATTTCGCAAAAAAAGTTTAAGATACAACCAATTACGTCAAATGGGTTGATTTTTCAAAGGTTTGATACAAAAGGTGTGAAGGTAATGCGAATAGACACCGGGGTAAGGACCAAGCTGGCTGGCGCATATTATACTATATATATATATATATGCTAGAGACCTGCGAATTTCACGTTATTATTTCGTGACATGTTAGAGACTTCACTGTCGTTTAACTGACTGAGCGTAATTCGTGATTTCATTGGCTACTGTGAACTATACGGCGTCACCAACCTGTGTGACCGCTTCAAGTAGATTGGTTGCTCAACAGTTCAGCCTTAACTACTGGCTAAAAGCGTCCTTGGGACACACAAGTTGGCCAGTGGCTACGGACAGGAAAATTTCGCGTTTCAAATTACCTGTATGTTAGACTCCATGGTCCTATGTATTTTCGAGCGTCCGACTTTTTTTTTATTGGCTTTTGCCCTGGTGTTAGCCCGTTTTACCTCATACCAGGTGGCACGGGGCAGGATTATCCTGAACTCCAGGTACAAACCTTGCGAGATAATTCTATATGGAAAATGAGGTAGAAAACATTATGCCACCTATAACATAACGTGAATATTGAGAGAGAATGAGAGAGAGAGAGAGAACCTAGATTTTCGGAAATTAAAATGAGCTATTTGCACAATGTGAGAAACTCTGTGAGATGAAAGAAATTCGCGAATAGTGTATGTCTTAAATGAAATCTGCTATCTGTGAACATTTGGTGGGCGATAACATCACCAGTAAATGAAAAATTAAGGGGTACCATGTTATTAACCAACAACACAGTATGCTAATTCAAGATTAATTTAAAACTTTCAAAACTAAAATGTGGAAAAATTTTCTATCCGCAGCAGAACAGACTTTAACATAAAAAAGGAACTTGGAAAACTCACGGCAATGTTGGCAGAGAATTAGGAAAAGTAATTCTATGTGATGTAGCACCCTGTCTCTAGAATTACAGGGTAAATTAAACATGCACGGATAAAAATGTTTGATATTCTAATATATTTGTATTTGCAGTTATGTAACAATCTGTTGTTTGTGCAAATTCAAAGTTACGCGAGTCCAAAATTTCTCTGTCCAGCACTTTTGCCATGCCATCGCGGTTACCGAAGTGGGAAAGATGGGATTAAAAAGTCTGCTCGCGTTATTCGCATTCGTAGCATGTTGATGTGAATCGCCGGGGGCTGATGCATACGGAGGTGTGTTGTGTGCGCATGCGCGCAGAAGCGCGCCACTCCCGATCAATAAAGTTACGTCATTGCGGCGTTGGCAACACCGTTATGCTGCACCGGGACGCCCTCGTCTGATCGTCAGCGATAAGCTGCAGATTTAGGTTGATCTCTCCTCTCCTTCTCCCTTTACCAATGTTCCTATTCCTGCGGGGAGAGGATAAAGCTCGTTATAGGTTATTCGCGGTAAAGTGAACACATTTTGAAGCCCTCTCATTGGGAATAATAGTCAATAAATATATTTTATTGTAGTCTTGGATGTTAACTTTTGAGTCCGGTGAAATATATACACTGTGTTTATTATTTACAAAAACGGCTGATAGGAAATAAGTAACTAGGGCCTCAAAAGTGCTCACTTTACCGTGAACAGCCTACATTTGGGCTGACCCTCCACGTACATAGTTCCAATACGAGCGGCACGCCTACCAACACGAGCAACTCTCGATCACAGAAAAAAAACTAATCGATATGTCACTGCAGCAAAACTACACACTGCGGATATACATACTATATACTGCACACAGCCGCTTTTTTTTATTTGCCTTTATTTGAGGGTAAAGAATTTAGGGTTAATTTCTCTGCATATGATACAGAAAAAAATGTTAAAACTTGCCAGGTTAATGTGCTTTGCCAAAAAAAAAACACTGCCAAAATTTTAATGTTTCAAGCCAAGCGTTTTTCTTTGTCCATTTTTTTTTTTCCTGTGGGAAATGGTGTCATTGACTTAAATACTATAACTCAATACTTGACCTTGAATTCAAATTTCGCTTGACAGTTGCTGTTGTGTGCATTAAATATTTACCAAAAAAAAAAGTCAGATTGCACAGCAGCTATTTCAAAAAAGGGGTAAATTTTTAACAATTTAAAATCTGTCTGGCAAGAATTACAAGCAGGCGCAGAATCGAACGAAGTTCGGTGCAAGACATTTGACCAGAGCATCGATCGCTTGAGCGGGCCGGATGCTTGGCACGTATCGCCCGATCCTGAAGCCCTAAGTGCGACACGGACTACAACAGTGACTACAGGGTCTGAGGTGACGTGGGGATGCAGGCGTGCAGGAACAAATACACATACACGTTAGGTGGTGTCGGGACAAGTCTACGGGCGTGTTGCCAAGAGATTCTCTGTCGTTACCTGTGCTGTGGTGGTCTCCGTGACCATCGCGCCGGTTTGGTTAGTATATTTTTTTCCCCGCAGCGAGCCCCTTGACGCAGTCCGCAGGGGGGATGCGCGCGGGAGAGAGCACCAGGAGAGAAGAGAGGAGAGAGTGAGTGTTGGTCGCTCAGGAGAGGAACAACTTGTGCGGGAGAGCACGCGCAAGTTCCGGGCTCTGCGGTGAAACTGGAGCGCCGGCCCGTCTGGTGCCGCCCGCTTCCGCCAGGCGGCAGGCCAGGGCTCGAGCCCCAGGTTGGCCAACTTGCGCGCTCCAACATACCCTGTCGAGAGGCGTGCGCAACAGCGTACCATGTCACACGGCCGGCCCGTACTTCATAAATTCTTTGATGCCTTGGTTAAAACACGGGAATCGGCGATAAAAGTTGAAAAATACACGTAATAGTGTAATAAACACACTTGCAAAATACAACCAGTCACTCACATAAAATAGTCATATTTTTAAATTACATTGCAAAAAAAAAAATTGACAACTGTATTAAATGATTAATGTTTTAGTATAGTCCATTCACGGTTACTTCCAACTTTTCTGAAGCCTTGCTAAAAAATTTCTTCCATAATATTCATCCGCCTCATGCAAACAAAGCCTAGAAAATTACACCGCATTCGTGCGCACTTAGTGTAATGATATTTTGCATAAGACCTATTTCCTACTAAGTTCACTCACTCCGTCTCTTTATTCATATCAGTTATAAATTAAATGTTGTAATTGATAGATAAAAAATAAGCAAAAGCTCAATTTAACAAAAAATAAGGCACTTCCATGCTAACACGAGTATAAAACACTTGTGATACCTGACATATTTAGAGCTCAACCAAATACGTCATACAATGAGTGTTTTTTCAAAGGTTCGATTCAAAAAGTGTGAAGAAACCGCGAATAGACTATCGTTTTTATAGTTCATATAGCTTACAGTAAGTGTGTACTTAGTGAAGATCACGTACAATATGTTAGGTTCATATAATTTCGGAGATTTGGAAAGCGTTAAGAAAACAATGTATGCACCAAGTTAATTTCGGACATCATATCTCAGCTTCATAAGGTTGAGCAAAAAAAAAATTATACTTAAAACGAAGATTAAACGTCCCCCTTTAAGATACAGTCTTAGTTAAAATATTACTATGTTTAAACACGCTGAGTTCGAAACTTTCAATCGTCTAGAATCCAAAAATGTACAAATTTGAAAGCCATTTCTTGATGCAGCGAAACTGCTATGGTGGTCATAATACACGTGGAGATACACCGTCTGTGTTAGCAGGCGTGGAGGGCCTTCAGTATTTAATCTAGCGTGAAAGGCAGCAATGCGCAATAATTAATGGCACACCTCGCGTTGAAGACCCCGCCTACCTGCGGCTATTTCGCACGGTGAAGCAACGGAGCGATAGCGGCGAAGCTCCGGCACGCATATCAGGCTGTTAATCACTTCAAGTTACGACAGTGCTACTTTATGGGGCCGTGGTGGTGTAGGGGTCAGACCACTAGCAAACTGGGGACTCGATTGCCGGCGTACGTGGCGGACATTACCGCTGGCCGGCGTTTCGTCGGGGTACTTCCGTATAACTACATTTCTCTACAGGATTTTTTTACAGCAACTGTTTCAAAAAGGAGCAAATATTTTAACTCTTTCATGCACCACTTTAAGACAACTGCGTACGTGTTGCACAGTAAGGTTACATTTGACCGGTACTGTACGTTGCGAGGCTCAGTGCCCAATGATCTTCCGTGTGGGTTACTTGATTCGTAAACCGTGCTTCTACTCTACGCTATAACTGGTTCATATCACTGATTACCGTACACTAAACCTACAGTTTATTGGTTGCGATAGTGAAACACGTTCTTTGCCAGCTTAAGTAAACTATGCGTCAAAAATGTCTCATTGGTAGAGACAGGAAAAATTCGCTAGTTCAATGACCTGCAGGCTAGACTCTACAGTCTTATGTATAAATATGCCTATATTAAATGGACATTGGTTGTCTGCTGTCACAGTGGAAGGCGGTGATTGGGCCAGCGTTCTCCAGGAGGTGTCAAACACCCTGTGCACCAATGGCTAAAGTTGTATCAACACAAGTGTTATGAATTATAGCTTGTCTCAAAATGAATTACCGAATTTTTCAGGTGTCTACTTATTAGCAATATCAGAAATCATGAATTAATGTGGGAATGCAAAGGTATTTTCTGACTTAACCCCGCGCATTGTGCATAGTAACGTTAATAACAAAAAAAAAAAAAAAAAAAAAAAAAGTCAATCGATATACGCTTTTGATTTTCAAAGAAAGTAGTTTGCTGTAACAGTTAGTCGCTGTTCAATCTTAAATGCTATTCTTTGCCAAACCCACGAGATAACGTTTAGTACCTACTTTTCCAATTAAAAAGTGTAATAATATTTTGCATAAAAACTATTTCTTACCAGGCATTACCAACGCACCTGTTTTCTCACTGTTTATATCCATATTAATTATAAATGAAATATTATAATTTATATATAATATATAAGTTTAAAATTTTAATTAAACCTAAAATAAAGTATTTTTAGGTTAACAAAAGTATAAAACGCTTTTGGTGCAGGGCATATTTAGGAAAATAACGAGACATGTCGTACGTGGGGTGATTTTTCTAAGGTTTGATTCAAAAAGTGTGAAGAAACTGTGAATAGACTATATGACAGTATGGCGACGATAGGGCCGCCAACACGACAATTTACATCAAACGGTACACTTTTTTTCTGGATGACTAGGGACAGGAAAATTTCGTGTTTTGAACGGCCTGTAGGCTCAGACTCCACGGTTCTATATGTTTTTGAGCCTCAGCTTTCTGTTAATTGTCTGCTGCCCCAGTGTAGCCAGTTTTATCTCAGACCAGGTTGCTCGGAGTTCACTTGGGCGTTCCTTATAAACATTGGTCCAATTGCAAACACAACAGAAATGTACGTGTTTGAAGTATAGCTTGTCCTAAAATTAATTCGCGAAACTATCCAGTCGCTATGGGTGACTTTTTGTTCGCGTCGCGCTTTCCTCTTAATAACGCCTACTGAAGAGATGAACGCCGTGGAGTTTTTTTCTCTTTTTTTCAGATTAAAAAAATATATTATATACCATTTGTATATTGAAGACAAATTTGTCTAAATAAAGAAATTAAAAAAAAAAAAAAAGGGCAAACAAAAATTGGATGGATCTGAACGTTTTTATAACCCTGAAATAGAAATTGTAGGGAGAAAATATTTTTTCTTGCCCCCTTACTCAATTGAATGTCGACAGTGTGTTGAACCATGGCAGTTAAACTGTGGATAGGACGCCTTTCTACAGCGCGCCACCTTTACACAGGTTTTTTCACGTTAAGTGAGCACATTTTAAATTAACATTTGATAAAAAGCACTGCTCGTAACATGATACGGTACACACTGGATATGCAAGCTTCTAGTAAGTTGGTAGCGTGCTCACGAAAAAAGTTATAATAATTGATGTTTATTATGTGCATAATATGTTCACTGAAGTTAATTTTTAATGTTTTATGCAAATAAGAGTATGAATTTTCATAAGTTATGAGTAACGTTACATTCCCAATACTTGCACATTCTCACTTGCACGACGCATTAATAAAGTGATCAGACACACGGCAGTGTTAAATTTACATATGGTGTGAGGGTACAATATGAGAAGTGAAGTAGATCCTAGGCAGGGCTTTCAAAAGCGATCAATCGACGTTAATAGCCTATGTTGCAAGGTAAGCTGGTGCTTGCTCACTGCTGTACATTCTCGGTGCACGCAGCAGGAACCAATAAGCACTCTGGAGCCTAGGGAAACAGATTGTATTTCGACCATTCACAACGAGCAGGCAAGGGACTCGTTACACGCGTCCTGTGGCGTCAGCTGCCGGAGTTACGTTTTAGTGGTGGAAGCGTAAACTAGCGAGAAACAGGGTACAGCACAGAGCTAACGCCAGCTTACCTCGCAACAGTTCGCCACACGCCACTGGTACTGTGACTGTAACGTAGCAGATGTAAACCATCACCATGCGAATTATGGTGAGAATTGTTTGTAGTATCGCTTGTATAATTATTGTATTATACCGCTGATAGAAGTCTTAACCAAATTCGTATGCTGACTAACTGCACAGATAAAAATTTTTCTCTCACTTTCCCCGAAATAATGTCCTATTATTAGGAACACCTGTTTTTTCGCAAAGAGGTTTCAGGACAAGTTGTGTTCCAACGCACTTTAGTTCAGAACCACTTTCGTGATTGGATCATTTGAATTGTCTGCCCGCGAATAGCGGACGGTCGGCAACAGAAAAACTCAATTATGTTTGACTCGCACATGCAACAGATTGTCTTCGCACAAAGACAAGCAGCAAATAGCTAAATAAAGACTACAAGTGTGAACATAGGATATTGTAGTCTAGCCTACGTGTAAATCTTTTTCGCGAAAAACAGGTGGCCCTACCTACTATCCATGTATCTAAAGATTCAAACCCAATCAAAATTGTTCTATGCTGGCAGCTGTAACTGAAAAGTGTGTTTCTTTCTATTAACGACTGCGCCCGTATTTGTACGTAAATCGAATCGAGTCAAGCTCTGGCGTATCATGCACTCAGTAACTACCACAGAGTCGAAACAGCCGTTTATACCAACGACAGCAAATGACGTCACCGGCTAGCAAAATGTTGGCGCAGTTTGCCAATCAGTGCTTGGGAACCTACTCACCACCCGGCAGCCCAACCAACACAGAACCTTTCGCAGCACGCGGAATCCAATCAGACACGAAGCCCGTTCCCAGAGCCTCGAGGAACCAATCAGAGAATGGGCACGCCCACGCCAAAATAACTATATTAACGTTCAAATGAGAATATAATGTTCGCGCAGCATTGAGGGAGGGAACGTGGGGGAGGCAGTGTAGGGGAGGTCTCTCCCGAACGCTCGCCGCTGGAGGGAGAGAAACCACGTGACACTACTGGCGTCATACAGACTAAACTGATAACATCGCTCTCTACTACCAAGCATTTAATATCACGCAGGGCGATCTACGTTTTTTTTTTGACAGGTAATATTCACACGCGGAGCAGCTCACGCCCATATGCTCTCGACCGCTGTCGCTACTGAACTGAACAACCCCACCCCTTCGTGCAGCGGGAATGGATTCTCCCGATTCGCCCGACGCGTTTTGGACTTCTGCGTATCATTCTCTCATTACGCTCTACCACGCCATTTCTCCCCTGTGTACTTGTCTACTCTCTAAACGATATTTTGTTGGTACAACCAAGCCTCAGTTCCTCCAAGGGAATGAAATTTGTTCACAAAGTTAAATAATTTATTTGAAACCATTTTGTTTGTGTCAAACTAATATATTGTTGCTTCAGTATGTAAAACAAATATTTAGTGTGCACAGAGAGGAAGGTTTGTTCCAGCCAACAAAATATTTGTTTGTATAGGGCCGAGAATATATTAAGTTGTCCCAACAAAATATTGTGTTGAGTGAACAAAACTTGAAAATCAATAAAATTTAATTTTGTTCATCTAACAAAATAAACGCTTGAATTAACAAAATCTCTGTGTTCAGACAAAATAAAAATTTTACTGTCAACAAAATATTTTGTTGAATCAACTGTATATATTTGATTGGCCACTCATTTGATTGCCTTCGTTTGAAATTACTGCTCGAGCGTTTGTATTTTTTTGTGACAGTTATGATGGTAATAGCGTTTGTTGGCATATTTGTTTATGCTTAATAATGGTATACACATTCTAGTAAAATAAGTTCAACAGGAAACTAAAAAGTAAAGCTGTAAAACTTTGAAAACTTATTTGCGCGCGTTGTTCTGAATTCTACAGTGTGTATTTAATAACATTCTAATTTAATCAAGTCACTTTAGCTGAGGTTGCTAGGACATAGTGCCAGGGCGTAAATGGTCTAGGCTCGAATCACGGTCAGGCTCTCAACTTTTTTTTTTTTTTTTTTTTTTTTTTCATATTAACAGAAACTGTTTAATGTACGTAGAGCCAAAAAATTATTTAGTTGTGGAAACGAAATCTTTGTTTGTAGCAACCAAATAAGAATAACAAAATAGTTTTCTTTCCACAACAATATATTTCACTGCCCCTATACAATTACTTTGGTTCCGCTAAGGTTTATTCTACTCAGATTGGGAAACCCAATGCTTATAGGTTGACCACTAAACTTTTTCGCCACTAGGTAAGCGCTAGTGTTGCATGTGTACAGGATTTTTTATATTGTCTACATTAAAAAATAAAATAATTGCAATTCTCATAAATAAAAAATAAAATAATTGCAATTCTCATAAATAAAAAATAAAATAATTGCAATTCTAATAAATAAAATATAAAATAATTTCTTAACAAAGTAAATTAAACTCTTCCTTTTTTTATGTGTGACCTCTTGGGAACACTGCGCACCCACGGAGGGAATTTTCCCTATGCCAAACTCTCCCGTAAGAAAACTCGCTTTGTTCCTAACGTGAGTAGAATGAACCTGAGTTGCGCCAAACAAACTCCGTTTGATTCAACGAAACCTTCTCTCAGTGTAAGCCTGCTGCTTGTCACACGAGCCTCAGCGACCAAGGCCAGAGAGGGCTTCGTGTGACGGCGTGGTGAAACAGACCATGTTCCCAGAGAGCGGGTGTGCGTTACGTGCGTGAGAACTTACAGAANATTTCCTAAACATGCCATGTATCACAAGAGTTTTATACCTCTGTTAACATAAAAGTACCTCATTTTTCATTAAACCAAAGTTTTACCTGTATTTTATTTATAAATTGCAATATTTTATTAAAAATAAATATGAATAAAAACAGTGAGTAAACATTTGTGTTGGTAGCGCCTAGTAAGAAATAGTTCTCATGCAAAATACTATTACAACTGAGTGCGCACGAATTCGGTGCGTTGTTCGTTGGTGTAATTTTNAGAAATAGTTCTCATGCAAAATACTATTACAACTGAGTGCGCACGAATTCGGTGCGTTGTTCGTTGGTGTAATTTTATTGACTTAGTTAAGCTTTGTTAGCATGAGGCGGAGGAATATCATGGAAGTATAACTTTAGCAGGGCTTCATAAAAGTGTGAAGTAACCTAGAATGGATTATAACTATACAGAAGCGAAAAACCGAAGCGTTCCTTTTGAGGTTCACACACTAGGACACCCGATTGGTTGCCTGCTACACAGAAAGAATTTATATTTTGCTTTGAAAAAAAATACTTGGAAACTAATCGCCAAAAAAAATACGGAATTACTACAGAGTGATTTTTTGTTTATTTAAGAAAATTTGTAACTAAAAAATGTCAAGTGCGATTTTAATTCATTATACTTGTCTTCGGCGTNAGAAATAGTTCTCATGCAAAATACTATTACAACTGAGTGCGCACGAATTCGGTGCGTTGTTCGTTGGTGTAATTTTCTTGACTCAGTTAAGCTTTGTTAGCATGAGGCGGAGGAATATCATGGAAGTATAACTTTAGCAGGGCTTCAGAAAAGTGTGAAGTAACCTAGAATGGATTATAGCTATACAGAAGCGAAAAACCGAAGCGTTCCCTTTGAGGTTCACACACTAGGACACCCGATTGGTTGCCTGCTACACAGAAATAATTAATATTTTGCTTTGAAAAAAAAATACTTGGAAACTAATCGCCAAAAAAAAAACGGAATTACTACAGAGTGATGTTTTGTTTATTTAAGAAAATTTGTAACTAAAAAATGTCAAGTGCGATTTTAATTACTTATACTTATCTTCGGCGTTAAATTTTTATTTTTTATCCAATAGATCATAAGCAATGCAGTATTTATATCTCAGACAACAAATAATATATATATCAATGGCATGATATTACAAAGCGAATGACACACATTACCCACAACTTATTTCAGTGGTAAAATATAAACCAATAAATATAAAAAAAGTTTACATAAACATATATACACATGCATAGAGTGTCGTGATAACAAATACAGTTAATACAACCAACTTAATCATAAAATTAGAATTTTATTTACGCTGGGCAGTTCATAGTTGGTGTTAATAAAAACTATATTTATTATTTATATAATGTACTGCTATCTTTACTATTATTGTGTCTCTAAACACATCTCTTGTATGCTGCAGTAGCTACAACCATACTTCGAAAACTGATATTTTCTATACCATCATCGATCAGAATGGGTGGGGGTTGTTACAAATAGTGACTGGCATGACGTCATCAGCTATTTAGGGAGTCTTCGTAGCAGCACAAACTTCAACCGTTGTCCAAGTTGGTGCTGCTTTTATAAGGGAACAAATATATCGATTTCCGCAATCTGAGCTTGCGAATCTACGAAATTATGATATTCTACAAGAATACGCCAATTCCACGCATAAAAAAAATAATTAATAGCGTGCTCCGAAGACTAGAACTGCGACTGATTGAGTATATGCCGTGCTGAGGTAAATTCAGTGTTTTTTTCCCCCTTTGCTAACTTTTTGAGGCTAGGCCAACTCGGCTTTTTTAAAACCATATTTGAACGGTTGACGTCGTGGGAAGCCTGCTGGTTAGTCTGTCGTCCTCGTATCAGGGGGCCGCGGTTCGTGAAGTAGTCAGACTACTCGCTTCCCATCAAGACGAACCGCGCAGTAAAAAATGTATATACTTATAGTAGTTGCCAAAGATTTTCTTGTAACTCTACAGCTTAAATATTGCATATTTACAAAACATTAGTTCAGAGAATATGCAAAACTGTTAATAACTCGATATTAATAACAAACTTTAAGTTTACATTCTCAAAATTCTGCATTAGTTTTACAAATTACATGCCAAGGTTTTGTGTAACTTACTCTAATTTATTTTGTAGTGTCAAACAAAAATATATTTGGCAACCAGTTTCCAGAGAATTGCTTATGTAAAGACAAAGAAACATTACAGTTTGGGCTCTGTTCCTTGCGGGTTCATCCGGATATTCGCACGTGGGAAACGCGACGAACGTTGCCGTTGGACGACAGGTTTTCTCGGGGTATTCTCACTTCTTCTGCCCCTGCATTCCATCGCCTCATTTCACCCTCACTGGCACTCAAGACCTCTCAATACAGTACAGTTCTCTTATCCAAGTTTCTGTGCATATCGTGTTTCTTCCGCGTTGTTTTCCTTCTGTCGTCTAGAGTTATTTGCATACATCTGTGTGCGCTGTCCTCTTTGTACGTTTGATAACTCGTTCTGGCGTCGTATGCCACGTTTCCATTGTGATAACTGGTTTAATTCCTTCTGCAGAGTTATCTGTGTGTTATGTACATATACGCTGATAACAGCGAAACATGGATTGTTTTTATTTTGTGCCCACCTTTTACGTCATATTCTGTTTGTTTTTCCGAAGGAAAAAATTTCTCCAGTCGCGTGTGTAAAAAAAGGGGTTCATTCAATAACTTTTTCCAGTTCCCCGTATTTTATTTATTATTTTTTTAACAGTAACAGTTTCGTTTAAATTATGTGGTCCGAAAATAGCAAAATTATGACATTTACATCTGATAGTGTAAAAATCAGGTGCTTTAAAATCTTATTTATTTGATGGAAATTAATTAGCCTATACAAATTATATGTGCAAATTGAAGTGTGTTAGGTACATATATAAAATATTGATTTATTTTTATTTACAGCGCTTATAACGCGATGGTTTTTTTTTTGGCGAGAACGTGATACATAGTTTCCTTTAAATGTTATAATGAACACCACAAATGGAGTCATTGGATATACATCTGTACAGAAATAATAAAGTGAAAAAACATGCTCTGAAAGGACACATTATCTCCCTACTTTCAAAATGAATTCAAACTGCAGCTGCAAGTGGTTATATAGAATAATAGGTGCCAAATTCCTACGTTTTAATAAAGAACAAGTTTAAGTAAACGAATTTTCAATCATCGGCAATTAGCAACTGCATTGAAAAACTGCCTCNGTTTTAATAAAGAACAAGTTTAAGTAAACGAATTTTCAATCATCGGCAATTAGCAACTGCATTGAAAAACTGCCTCTTGATTAATGGCACAATAAGAATTATTTGAAATTTGCTTGGTATTTGTAAGCAGCTATGCAACGAACATATTTGGCTGCACAGAAGCATATCTGTAGAGAACATGATTTATCGCAAGGAAAAACTGACTGTTTTCCAGGTGTCAATATGCTGTGAATATGTCAGAGAATTTTCTTCCACTGTTAGGTGTCGTGTGTGTATAACGCTACTTTCCCATTTCTCTGGTCTGCAGAGTGCCCAGCTGAGTCAAAAATGTATCATCCAATCATAAAAGAATTAGGACGCTGAAATGTTTTGGAAGGTATGTTGGTTTCAAAAGTCTTCCGCTATATTCCAGTCTCTTTTCATCTGACTAGCGCTCAGGAGATCGTGGTTTCAAACACTACTAACTGATGCGGGATTAGCTTACCAAGTAATTTTTCCATGCCATTCGCTGCAAGCAAATAGCGGTGCATGCCTTCGATATGTGGATTTACAATTTCTTATTCGTTATATTAGCACGTGCAGACCATGTGCAGAGAAAAAAAAATACTTTAACCCAGCTGTAAGTTCGAAGATGTATCACAGTTAGGCCTATTTTATTAATTATTATTTTTCGAAAGTCCTGTGTGTAAAACCTGTTTTTTTTTTTTTTGTTTCAAAACAAAAGATTTGTGCAAACCCACTGTATATAATTTTCTCGGTCTAAATTTTGTGGGCTAATATCGGCATTGCATGAAGGATAAAAATATGATCATTGATTAGTGGATTGCTCCAGACGGGCGGGCCCCCCTCGCTTCTGTAAATTTGAAGGACGGAGATGTCTGGTTGTTTACTCGTTGAAGCATTCCTGCAGCTGACGTGGTCTCATTAGTGAAATTTGTGCTCCGCCTGTTTTCTCGTGAGTGGTTACTCAGGATTACTTTCTTCACAGTGGAACTTATTGTACGTTTTACAAACAATTCTTTGGACACTAGTTGCCGAAATTTTTCTCGCATTACTACAAGCAAAATATTATATCTTTACAAAACATTGTTTTATGAAACATACAAAATCATTATTTCAAATATACAAGATGTTTCCAAACAACACTGACAAACTCCAGCAGGTTATTCCTGACGAAAATTTAAGACGAAAGTACATGTACTACTTTTCCCTGAAGTGATTATCAAGGGAGTTATGCGCCGCCAAAAAATCGAGTTTTGAAATTATTTTCGTTACAATTAACAGGAACTACTTGCGATTGAGCAACAAGTCGGTGAATAGTATTTTGTAGAACGGAAATCCTAAACCTGTGAAAATGAGGTTGGCAATATCATCCCCCTTCATAAAGGCGGGTTTGCGATTAAATACTGAAGAATTAAGACTTGTACTTATGAATCGTTAAGTAAACCTACATGGAAAGTAATTTTTGCAGTTTTTGATTGATCTAGCAACTGTTAAGTCTAGCCAATCAGAATTGAAGTATACCAAAGCAGCCGGCGTAACCTGGAAAAATGGGTAAGAGTGAAGATTATTTACATATATTTAATTATTTGTGGTTATTGCTTATGTAATCGTTTCGAAAAAACACGTGGTATCGTATGGAAGGGGATGCCCGATGTCAACATTAGGTATTTACGTCAATAAGTCTGCGAATTCAGTAACCTCTTCCAAGAAATAAAGCATGACCTTGAACAAAGAGGTATAATTTCGATTGAAATAACTCATTGCATACGATTTCACGACACGACATAACCTAAATCCAAGATGTAAATACAATTTCCCGCCAACAAAAATTGTCACTGGGCTCTGATTGGCTGCCTTGTCTTGACTTGTACTTCAGATATAAAATATAACGATAAGTCAAGCCAAGAATGCACACGACCCGTGCGCGACGCGCACACGGCAGTCATTAGCCAATACCCGTGAAAACATTGATTCATATTCTAAGCACACAGCACACTGATCGTGTTAAGTCAATCGCATACCCACCCTAAGGAAAATAGGGGTGCTGATTCGTAACAAAACACAGGGTGGAAACCCTTTCCTGACGAAAGGGGATGATATTACCAGCTGCATTTTCACAGATGTAAGATCGTTTTACGAAACACTATTAACCTATTTGTTACTTAATCGCAAGTAGTTCCTGACATTTGTAACGAAAATCATTTAAAACCCCGATTTTTGGGTGCGCATAGCTCCCTCGATAATCACTCTCAAGAAAAGTGGTACATACAATTTTGTCTCAAATTTTCGTCACGAATAAACCTGCCGGAGTTTGCCGGTGTTTTTTTTTTTTTTTGGAAAAACTTTGTATGGTACTTGCTTGCTAAAATTCAACTTTAGTTTCACGCATTCCACATTAACAACATTAAAAACGTTGCCCTAACTTACTTGTAGTGTCAATAAAATAGGCAACTGGTTTCCAAAGAATCGTTTGTGGAAATACGAAAAAAATTTTTTACAGTGACGTAGTTCCAACGCGGGTGTTGCCGTAATGATAGATCATTTCCGACGCCTTTAACAAGATTATGGTTACCGTGTAGAAGCGGAGTCTGGGCGGAAGGCGGAGGAGGTTGGCTGTCTTGGCTGCGGCAGTGGATTCGGGCCGGCTCGGCTGAGTTCGGGCGCGGATCCCCGCAGTATTGAACGAAAAGGTCGAACCGGCGGCGCCGCCCTCCTTTGTACATCGCCCCCCCCC
>NQII01000384.1:105690-119018 GCA_002778355.1 Clitarchus hookeri | reverse complement strand
TCACGATCAATAATAACGGGTAGGTGGGGGGGGAGAGGAAGGAAGGGACACAGGAACACAGTCACAAGTGCTCGGTGTGACCCTACGGCCTTGAGAAGGGGGGGAGGGCGGCATTGCTGCGCTCCAAAGGGTGCATATTGCCTGCGATCGCCAACTGCCTGGGTACTCGGCGTTTGTTGACGTGGCACTTGGGTGCAAAGAGTCGCGTTTCTCTATATAAAGACCCTGTTTGTACGTCCTCGCTTCGCCCTAGAACCACCGGAGCGGGAGAACACTTCGGGTGACAAAACGGCAAGCGCATCAAATGCGTAATGTTCTTTACAGTCTGTTAAACAATTGAATGAACGCTTTCCGAAATCACCCATTGAAAAATATCTCTGCCCGTACTTGCTTATATTTCAACAGGCACACTTAGTGGCATGCCGTCCAGTAAGTTGGTAACGACGGGAGGAAAGTAGTTCCATGTCTTAGCGTTAAATTTAAAGTGCTAGGTAAACATTTCATTTTTGGATACTGGAATTATTTATTTTGCTTCCTGTCTTTTTAATGAATTTAAGCATAAGAATTAGCAAATTCGTAAAATATTTACTTTTCTAATAATTTCAGAGTAGTACATTACCAACGCATGAATAAAGTGATCAGGCCCATGGCAATGTTACTTTTACAAATGGCGGAAGAATATACAATGCGCATACAAGTAGATCTTAAGCAGGGCTTTCAGAAGTGCTCAGTTAACCGTGAACAGCGTATACATGCAAAGTAGTGAACTGGCTTTTTTTGCAGTTGTGCAGCGTGAAACTCAAGGGCGACTATTTTTAGTTACCTGNTTTTATACTACACCCACAGGAGAGAAGAAAGTAGATATTATCACCTTGGCAAACTACCGCCAAGTATTGGCCTATCAGATTGTAAGATGTATTGGACTACGCTTGCCTAACAAAACCACACTGACATCCTAACACACTGATATGCACACTAGTTGTTTTCTGGTACTTACAGTTTGGAGTTTATCCACATCCTTTTTGTTGAAGGCATATGTTCATTTAGTTACCTGAAAATTCTATTGAAAAAAAAAAAAAAGTATGTATTTTATAGCTTCCTCTCGCTTATCTCACCTAAAGCATTATCAGATTTACTGATCTTAGAACGATTTACTATCCACATAATATGTATTACGACTCAAAAAAAAAATTGCAGCCGAATCCATAATTTTGTGTACTCGCTGCCATTAAATCTGCATAAGTGGAATTACGATTGTGTTGCGCTGGTGAGTTCTACAAGGGGAGGGGGGGGGGTGAAATTACAGTGAAAAGAGCGTAATTATTATATATGACTTGTTATTGTTTCAGCCGACGATAAAAAAAGTCCGTGCTTCCCACCACTTCGTGCTCCATACTGACATTGGCAAGTCGGTACATGCTACTATTAAGAAGTTTTCCAATTTACCTAAATAAGTTATTCGTATTTAGAATAATTACTGTTCTGTATATACGTATTTTTTCACTATGGAAGTTACTGAGAATAAATTACATAAATGTATCATACGTCTTAATAATACAAATGCACCATTAAATCATTGTAAACATGTTGCATTTCAAAATAATAATAACAATGGCTTTAAAAATGTTACTTATGTATTTATATGTATAACGATTATCCTTTTCTTTCCTTGAGTACCTTTATTGTAAATGTATTATGTGCTGTTTTTAAGAAAGAAAGAAATATCGGCTATTTATTAGTAATACATACTTACTAAAATTAACTATAAACATATTTCGAACAGGACCCCAGGTATCACTGAGGATATCGAGTTTTACATTACACGCAGGAGCTGTTTAGCTCTGGAATAAAATGGATCTTAATTTCTTAGTAATGTCGAAATCGATCACTTTGCAAACTTGAAACTTTTTACGGCACAAACTTTTTTAATAGGAATTGCCGATTGAAGCTATGTCTACCCTTACCGCCCTAATAGCTTACGAATAGAGTTTAAGTTCCAATCTTAAATGAATTATAAATGAATACCACCTACATTTGCAAATCTAAAGATTTTGCTCTAGTGCAATAACACATTAATTTTGGGAACATGATAAGAGTAAATGAATAGGCATGAGATAGTACCGTAAAATTTACGCAAGTTATTCCTCGTGCCAAACCTTTAATGAAAAATATGGTTAATCATGATTATTATTTTACTGTTATTAATATAATGTTTACAAATTCGGAAGTGGGCGTTGAAGACTATGAAAGTAAGTTATGTTGTCAGTTATTTCATGATCAGGGCAGTGATTATCGCCGTTGCCTTATGTCAACTTGCAAAAAAAAAAAGGGAATGTTTGGGATTTATGTGTAACAATATTGAGTAAGAATAGGTAGTTTAATTTTTTCTTTGTTGAATTTCAAGTCCAGTTTTAAGAGCATAATCGAAAAATAGTTTTTATTTTATTTATTTTTGCTCCTCATGTTGACTAGGTCATATGAACATAAGTTCTTTAGATATAAAGTTCGTCATAATCATACAGATGCCAATAACATAAAATTACATACAGCGCAAAAAAACAGGGCTAAACTCGTATACATGCCCTTTATAGCTAAACCGTCATCACAAGTTGAAACACAATAGCATAATAATAATAATACACAATACTTATAACCAGACTCAAGACAGGATTGCAGACACAATAATAATCAAACATAATGACACAATAACGTAAACATGTAAGTTTATTTACAATGTTGACCTTAATTCAATAGACTGAAACTATACGTCATATGCTTTATAAGATTGTGAAAGGAAATCTTCCATTTCCTTAAAATCATAGAAGCGTTGAGTATTGAAAAAGGTTCTTAATAAATTTGAACATTTCTTTTGGTAAAAAGAACGAATGCTCTTAGGCCTACAATAGATTAATTCAAACAAACGAAAGCTAATGTTGGTATCGTTTTTAACGGGCCCGCCTTATGGGCGGTTTATCTGTGTGAGTGAAGCAAAAATCAATGAAGCGTTAAAGGTGACACCACTCCGTCAAACTAAAGAGATCGCCTCTAACGCACTGGAAATAAGTGTTTTCGCCATGCACAGTGCAGCAGGAGGGCCATATATTTGTATTGGTGATAAAGACTGTAGCGAAGTACCCTGTACTTTAGTACCCTGTAGTTTAGAATGCATTCCGTTAGTAAATTTTGAGATACAGGAGTTCGAAAAGTTTTTTTTTTTTTTAGCTGCCGTGGAGGGCTTTATAGTAGTGTTTGTAACATTCTTGATTTCTCGAAAGTACCATTACCTAGTCGACTGAATTGTGTGTGTCATTTTCGCGGAGCAAAACTTTGGGAATTCATTTAGTATAGTCAATTCGCGATTGCTTCCAACTTTTCTGAAGCCATGCAAAATTTCTACTTCCAAGATATTCCTCCGCCTCATGCAAGCAAAGCTTAACCGAGTCTAGAAAATCGTATCTAAGCTACAGCCCACCGTATTCGTGCGCACTCAGTGTAATAATATTCTGCTTAAGAACTATTTCTTACTAGACATTACCAACTACCTATGTTATCTCTGTTTTATTCATATTAATTATAAATGAAATATTCTAATCATTGTTTTAAAAATAATTAAAATTTTAATTTCACTTAAAATAAGGTACTTGATATGTTAACAGAAGTATAAAACGCTCGTGGTACATAATATATTTATGAAACAACCAAATGCGTCGTACATGGGGCGGATTTTCAAAGGTCTAATTAGAAAAGTGTGAAAAAACCGCGAATAGACTATAGTTTTGTAAAAAAAAAACACACATTTCAAAGTGTTTAAAACGCATTTCAAGCACCAAGGGTGCATGCGTGCAGGCGGGCGCCTCAACCTTAAGTTTCCTCATTACCGAGGATTTATTTACTACGCTCGTTGCAGTTGAGACGCGGTCAGAAGTCAAAGAGCGGATCGTAGCGTAGGCAGCCTGTAGCGAAGCCGCACTCAAAGATTCGCACTCAAAGCCAGTCCTCGAGAGGGAACGAGGTTAAGTGCAGCGAAGACGGTGAAAAAAACACACATTCACAGCGCTGCTGGCAGAAGAAGAGGACAAGCTACGTATAGGCTATTCACGGCAAAGTGAGCACTTATAAAAGCCGTCTCATTTGGAATAATAGTCAATTAATATATTTTAGTTTAGCCTTAGACGTTGACTTCCGAGTGCGGTGGAATATACACACTGTCTTAATTACTTACTTGGAAAAATATATTTACAAAGGTGGTTAAAAGATAACAAAAAATGACTGAAAGAAAAAAGTAACTAGGACCTTAAAAGTGCTCACTTTACCGTGAACATCCTCTACACAGAGCTTGTATAAATGCCCTATCGGGACTAGCTAATCTCCCGCCAGCGGGGCAGTACTTTTTTTTTCTGTCATTCGCAGAGCTCGGATGGAAGTAAAGCAAAACTGACTGTGACTTGCACTATTCACGCTCTAGAGCATTCGCTCTAGTTTAAAAACTTTTGAAATAAAACCCTTTTTAAAAAAATCCCCGCTGTAATTTGACATTTTTAAAACATTACATTACCTGGCAGACTGACCCGTAAATAAGCGAAATATGGAAACGTATTTCTGTATTTGAATGCATAATCAGAAAGTAAATGTGTTCATTCGCAGCCACAGAAATCATCACCAATTTATTCACGTCAGAGAACAAAATTTCGTAACCGTAACATATCTAAGTTTTCTCCCAATTTCAGTGTCACCTACGTAGCTACGAAACTATAGAAAGTTATGTAGCTAAAGAAAAAATTTTTTTATTGGGGTTTCGTTTAAACTTCTCCACTTTTACATAGTTAGTTATGCTGACCGGCAGAGTGGCTTTATTCTAAGATAACCTAAACCCACATACATAAAAACTAACTCACACATCGACGAGTCATTCCGTCACAGATGTATTAATCTGTTTTAATACATACAATTTTTCAGTTTTGTTGAAAACTTGAACGTTTAGTATTTCTCTCAATTGCAATCACATATCTAAAGGAAATAGAGGCAGACGTTTAGTATTCGTCAGATCGATAGCAAGCCTTTTCCACGACTATTGAAGAAAAGGGAAAAGTTTCCTAATGCCATTCTTTTGCTTTATAATTTTTAACACGTATATACTCTAAAATCTAATCCAAATAAACATATATTAATTTTAATGGCAATATGAAAAGTTAGTAGCATTCTGAGATAAGGAATTCATGTTTTCAGACCCAGCCTTACATACTTACATGTGTCAGCAGAGTCTATCGCACACGTAATTGTACAGTGATTCATATTGTAAAAAAGAAATTAAGAAACTAGTTGGTAAAAAATGTAAGCATACTGATATTAAAATAATTTCAGATTTCTTTGGAACTAATTTCCCTACTGGACAAAAACAGATCTGCACATATCAACTTGTATTCCTTCGTAATTCATATTTCCTTGTTTAGCCTTCCACTTCTAAATGCAAATTTACATTGTTTCAAAAACACTCCACTGGAAAGCATGTGGGTCCTGTCATGACAGTATCGTTCAAAGTCAAACTACCTGGCACTTCAGACAGGCTTACTGAAAAAGCTGAGCTCAGAGCATGCAGTAAATTTATATAGGCATCAAACTCGTGCTATATCACAGAGTAGATAAATACACACAGACGAAATGGCATGCTGGTTCTTATGATATGGGCGTAACCATATCTGATTGGTTGCACGAGGCTCTGGGAACGCGCCTTGTGTCTGATTGGCTACTACATGCTGCGAAAGGTTCCCTATTGGCTGGGCTGCTGGCTGGCGAATAGGTTACCAGGTGTTGATTGACGAGAGTCTTGCTAACGTTTTGCTGGCCAGTAACGCCATTTTGCTTGAAAGAGTGGTTGGAAAACCGCGGAATAAGCGGCTATGTCACTTCTTTATTTCCTAGTACTGTTATTGTTTATTCTATTTAGGCTGGAAAACTCTACGCTTTTAGTCAACGAGAAATGTACGCCATCAAGGTGCACTGGTGTCGCATGTAAGTAGATGGGATAGTTGCAATTTTCATAACATGTATATAATTGTGTAAAATCTTTCTGTTTGTATTTTGTTAGAACCTACGCTAAGAATAAATTTTGTTCTTAGCACTATAGTGGAAATAAGATAACGGAATATGTTCACCTTTTTTTTTTTTATATATTCTATCGTAAAGCTGGGTTTAGCAAAACATTGGCTTACACAATTAATTTATGTAAATGTGACATCTGAATAAAAAAAATCAATGGAAATGTTTAATAATTCAATTTGTAGGGCTTTACTGCACAATTTCCTCGAGAGAAAAAAGAACGAAGTTTCTTCTGATGACAGCTCTCGCACTTAAATTCGTAACCTTTTATTGAAATAAGCTTGCTTATGAACGCCCGCTGCCGAACACATTTGCATTTTTGCTGTTTGCTCTTGTAAACACCATTGGCGGGCGTGAATAATAGTTACGAAATAAAGGTAATACTTAAAAATTTTGGCTGGGGGAAAAT
Organism: Clitarchus hookeri; assembly: GCA_002778355.1. NCBI lineage: Eukaryota > Metazoa > Arthropoda > Insecta > Phasmatodea > Phasmatidae > Clitarchus > Clitarchus hookeri. The sequence continues at coordinate 112,513 of NQII01000384.1, read as the reverse complement.
ATACAGGCTGTTCAGAAATTAAACGCCCAAACTGCGGTAGGTGATACCTTATGTAACATAAAGTCTAAAATAAACAGGAAACCATATACCTAAACGGAATATTAAAGGAGATATGACCCTTTGAAAATTGGGTTTTGAAAACATATTTTTGCCGAATGCCTTGTACAAAGCCTACAAAGTCCGCGGCAAAACGGTGACTTATGCTTCCCGTTTACAGACACACATGCGCAATGCTGGCCGTCCCAGGTCTGTGCGCACTGTTCGGCTTGAGGAAGTGATACGTCAGTACATCAACGACGTGCCCTCCACTAGTACACGCCCCTTAGCGAGCCAAATGGGCGTGTCCCATTCAACCGTGTGGGATGTACTGCGGGTTGATCGCCGCCATCCCTACCACTGGCAGAAAGTACAAGGCATTCAGCGAAAATACGTTTTCAAAACCCAGTGTTCACAGGCTCATATCTCCTTTAATATTCTGTTTAGGTATATGGTGTCCTATATATACATTCGACTTTATTTTTCATAAGGTATCACCTCCCGCAGTTTGGGTGTTTAATTTCAGAACAATCTGTATATTACAATTCCAGCAAAACACGAACTTTCACACAGAAATAAATAAAATTTCTCCGTTTACCGCCAGCTTAAAAGTGACCTCTTTGGAACACCAGCGCACCTTGCGGCGGAAATTTTCCCTATGCTAAACTTTGTCATAAGAAATATCGTTTTGTTCCTAATCTGAGTAGAATAAACCTTAGAACTATGTAGTCAGTATATGTAGACTGTTTATACAACTAAATTTCACCGGATAGGGCATAGAAACTACTCGTCCAGCTTGTGAAGTTTTAATATACTGTATATTAAAACACAAGTCGTTGTCGCCTTAGAAAGTGGCTGCGAGAATGTTACTGTATCTGTATGTTGCACAGCTATACAAGTCTGTCACCTTAACGTGGATTATTCTTAACGCAAATCTTAATTTCACAAGGCAGGTCTAACACCACACTTTGACGATTTAGGCCAATGAGATCAGTGCTGAGAGACATGTAATGGATAGAAAGCTAAACAATGCTTCCAATATTGTTTAGCAGAGCCATGCCAAATTCGTGTTTTTATTTGAAGACAGAATGAATTTCAAGTGCACGTGCGTTCGAACTGCTTTTGTCACCACAGTTTGTTTGACACCTCTTTGGCGGCTTTTAAGCCAACTACCGATAGGATGGACCAATCACGACCAACCAAGTAAAAAGAGAAACTGGATCGTCTTTTTTTGCAGACGCCAATAAGCAAATGGTACCGACTCGAATATAGACAGGACGGCGAAGTCAAGCACACTGCCAGAAATTAACGCGAATTTTGAAGGATCCTAGTTTGAACCCCGCATTATACTCCGTGCTGGAATTAAATACACTGAAATAAGATAAATGTTGATCGACGATAAGGTGGTCACAGACGTCCATTCCAACATCAGATTTTGCCATCAGCGAGGAGTGTTTCATTACAGAGTGCTTAAGAATGCATAGGTGAAACAGGCGCTTATTCCGCCAACTCCAGCCGCACGCGCCAGCAAAACGGCGTCACTGGCCAGCAGATTGTTGGGACGCCGTTCGCCAATCAGCGCTTGGTATCCTACTCGCCAGATGGAACATTCCGCAGCATGCAGTACCCAATCAGGCACAAGGGTCGTTCCCAGAGCTTCACTAAGCGAATCAGAGAAAGGGTATAACCTGTTTACGGTAGAGTGAACCCTTTTGAAATCAGCCTTTAAAAAATGTATCTACCCTTACCTCCATATATCCTATATTTTAACGGGCACAGTGAAGTTGGCAACGACGGAGGGAAATTAGTACCACCTATTAAAGTTTAATTAAAAGTGTTAGCTAAACATGTGTATATTTGTTTTTTACTTCTGTTTTTTAATGCATATAAGTGTAAAAATTGGAAAATTCGTGAAATATTTATTTTTATAATAATTTCACAACTTTACTTGACCAGCGCATGAATAAAGTGGCAAGGTCCATGACAATTTTATTTTACATGTGGTGGAAGAATACACAATGCGCATACAAGTAGATCTTGAACAGGGCTTTCAAAAGTACTCAGTTTACCGTGAACAGTCTTTATATACCCATATCGTAGGGACCACCTCGCAATTTCGTCTCTGCGTACTTATTTACTCTGTGGTCTCACCGTTATTCGAGAAGTGCTAGATTTTAACGAAACTACCAAATACCATATTGGGAGCTGACTTCCTTAAAAAACCTATCTAACCTACATTCTATAAGCGATATAATAGTCTTAAAGCAAGGCGTTGGAAATTTGTCCTCCACAGTTCCAATTTTTCATGAGAACAAGAAAACAACCAAAAGCATCTAATTACGAAACATAGCTGATAGCTAAGACTGCACTGGTAACTTTTTGGTCTCATTTTATTGTGAACTTTTTTCCGTGTATTTTGTACTAGTAAGCCAAACCTTGCCAAAGAACTCAAAACGATCTCTGCCGTCATAGGTAACAAATTTATTTCCAAATTTTGCTGCATTATTATTTTAATTTATGTTCCTATTAAATACAATTAAAGAAAAATGTTAGATAATCAAAATTTCACTTTATTGACAACACAGTATCCCTATCACGCTACGAATATTTATTACGTTAAAAATGTTGCTTGAAATATGCATTTCTTGCACTTTTTATTACACATTATTTATACGTCTTACCTGGGGGAGGAATGGGCCAGATTTGTAATGGAGGGTTTACGATATTTCCACTTGCGATAAGAGTATTCAATAGTCATAAATGAACTGTTATGAGCACAGCTGTTACGGTTTGAACAAACATTCCAGTTAACTTATTATTTTAATGATTTAGCAACCCAACAAACAAATTAAAAAAAAAAACTCAGGAATCTTTCCCGGAAACTGTTTCTCTAATTTTGTGTGGGTTTTCTTATCAAAACACGCCAACTTCATGCACCTATACTTTACAGTAGTACGAGTATCTAGTATAAAAATAATTGTTCTCTTATAAAAATAATGCAACTGATTCTGTATGTTTTGGTTACCGTACGGTCGAAAGGCAAACCATTTGCGTGTGGTGAACTATTGCAAGGTATGCTGGCTTTGCTTGCTATTAATAGCTAATAGGTAGGGGCAGTGATATTTCACGAACATATTTCGAGACAAGATTTAATCCAAAGCACTGTAGGGTCGTCCAGCTACTTTGATAGGCTAAAAAAATGTTCTGGCCCGTGTTAACCGTTTGTGCACGAATCACGAAGGTTCAGTGTCGGAGTTACTTAGTCCTGAGTGACTTGGTCAAAGACGGACACGGCTGGTGAACTATTGCAAGGTATGCTGGCTTTGCTTTCTAGTTTACACTTCCGCCATTAAAATGCAATTTGGAAGCTGACGCCACAGGATGTGTGTAATGGGTCCCTTGCTGCTCGCTTGTGAGTGGTCGGAATACTAATCCTTTCAGACCCCACATTAATTTGCAGTTTCAGGTGCTGCAAACTGAAAAATTTATGAGGCATGCTGTACTTAAGTCTGCGCAACAGTTGTTTAGTTGAAACAGCCAATGACTCTATTTTCGGCTACAGTTATATCTACCAATTATTACCTAGACCAGTTAAGACGGTTTGCGAATCATTAACCCACGGGTAAGATCATTGGTCATTGAGTTCGTAGTGTGCAGTACAGACCAAAAATTACCTACACGCGCGTAATGGACACAAATGTGTACGGTGGGTCTGAATGGGTTGGACAACGCGGAGGTTACTGGCTCCTGCTGAGTGCACCGAGAATGTACAGCAGTGAGCAAACACAAACTAACCTTGCAACAGTTCACCACACGCCACTATGGCAAGCGGATAATTTATTTCTTAAGCATGCAGATATTTAAGTTACAGTATATTCTTGTCAAGCGAGAAGAAGCGTATTTTTGGTTACTGTCGCCGCTCCTGGATCCCCCTTATTGAGACCTGACAGGAAGCGGAGGGTCGCTCAGCTGCGATCGCCATGGCAACAGGGGTTCCTGAGGGTTGCGCCCTCTGTTGTGGGGACACTTTCGCCTATTCGGCGGTATATTGCCTGCGTGGCAGGAACAAAGAATATGGGGGGAGAGTAACGTGAAATTCTCTTACAGCACAAGTTCCCGTGGGGAGGAACATACTGCCCAAAGTGGGTATGTCTAAAACTTCATATGTCCTCCGCTCAACCACAAAGTTTATTCCGTAAACATGGATTAGTCAAAAATCGCATCAGATCAGTGAAACCAGTCAGAAGTGCTCCCTGTATACAAGTGCCATTTGAAAACTGATTTAATGGCGATTTTTTTTACTGAATTTCAGTATATCACAGTGCACAATTCATTTTACTCAGTCACCGCTCTGTTTAAATCAGTTAAGAGTACCTGACTTACTCAACAGTCACTTCAGTCAATTTAACTGACGATTAAGTGTGAAATTAAATTTCCCTTCACTTATTGATCAGTGACTTTTCCACTGATTAATCAACCATTTCATTCGCTGTTTTTCAGTGATTTGTTTTTTGACCGACGGATCAGTTAAACAAGGTGTATCAAACGAAATGATAACACATAAGCTAATAAAGCCCATAAAACTAATTTTTTTAAATGTTGTTTTCGCCTTCTGTAATACCAGTTTACGAGGTAACATTTTACGTAATCACCATAGCGCTTGGTTTGAAGGTTTTAACTGCATTTAATGTGGTTAAGTGAGTGCTTTCACACGTGATATTTGTATTAACAAGCCTAATGGTGCCAACTGAACTGGAAACGAAAAGAAAGGTATTCAATTTAAAGCCACATATTTTCGATAAAGAAATGAAATACATGTATTTGTCCCATTACAGTAAATATTGGTTTAGTAACTCAATTTATATCGTAACGGTATGGAAACTGGCACTGCGAGTTCAAATCCTAGGCACAGAAAGTTTTTTTTTTTTACTTCTTTATTAATTTCGTTACATTTCACTATACAAACAATGGCAATTATAAATGTGTTTATTTCTCGTAATTATTTGGCTGAATTCGATAAAAACAATATTTAATTCACCGCACGCCGGTTGTCACTTATTCAATTGGTGAATTGTTTCACTCAGACAACCGGTGGTTTCCCACCGATTCTAAGTGGAGCCATGTTCACTGATTCGAGTAGTTTCATTTCACTGCGAATCAGTGGTTTTCCACTGATTCGAATTTAGAGAGTATTGGTTCATGGAACACTCAATCAATGAACAGATATAAAACGTGGTTGTCCCAACAGCGACCAACAGCTTCACTCAAGGATGTAGAGTTGCAACAAATATTGCATTGGCTCAGCGAGAAGTGCAATAAATTACTACTTATATACCTTTTATAACGTATTCCAGGATATGATTCGCGATGTTGAGTTACAATGTTAGGCACACGGATATTACGAAGCTTGCATGTCTTAAAAAACCAGTAGTTTCCTATCAGTATTTTTGTTGTTTAAGTAAAAAATAGAAGACTAGTTAGCCCACCTTAGTTAAACAAAAATATTTGCATATAGGCCTATATTTTTTTCGTAATAAATATTTTATTTTTAGAGCTATTAGGTACATGGATGTTGAAGTTAAACATTTGCTTTCGAATGCTGCAGTGTAATTTGTTTATGGCATTGTGATTAGCCTATTTATGGGACCTATTGTCACTCTCTCAACACCTCAAAATAAAATCAGACGGACAGACTAGCATTTTACGACTTTGCTATGTGGTCAAAACCGGAATAAAATTGAAACTGTCATCACGAAACCTATATTTTGTAAATCGGAGACAGCCGCGTGAAAACGAAAACGCTTAAATACTGTATCTTCATCGAGGCGTAATAATTAAGCTCACAAAATATTATAAAATATATGTCTACGAGGGGGTTCCGCTTAGATGAAACCTAGTGGCATGAAATCTTAGTGCCAAGGAAAGAATGTTACAGTTATTTAAGAGTAGATTGTTCATCAACCTTTGAAACAAAATCCTTGGCAGTAACTTTATAAGATTTAACGTAAAAAGTGACTAGTATATCTGCAGTAAGGTTGGCAAAAGATACCGAAAAGTAGTCCTGTGACTTAACGTCTTACTAAAAACCGAATATTGAATTAGTTGGCTACTACAATTGGTTTATTTTGGTATGAAACACATTACAGCATACAATGTCTTGAAATGTTGCAACACATTGGTTTTCATAGCAGTTTCACATAGTCTCCAAGCCGACGTATAGATTCTAGTCATTAGGACAGTAGAGATGTTAATTTTTACGTAGGGTGGAAGGATACATAACGAACAGAAATAAGACTAAGCAGAATATCACTATGAAGTGTTAAGGCCAGGAGCGTATCCAGAATTTTTTTCAGTGCGGGGAGGGAAGGTTGACCTTGAGCATGAATATCGAAATTGTGGCTTACAGGCAAAAATCCTTTGTATACAAGCAATAAATAAACCCTGTAATATGAAGTTGTTTACGGTATTTTTTAACAATTCATCTGGACGCATTTGCATGTCATTTAAATGCTAGCCTGCAAGTAAAACATCATTGGTGGGTTGGGTGTCACCCCTTCAGCCCTTCTCCCAGTTGCACAAGTGGTAGACCGTGGTTTTCCGCGGACATGTCTCGAGTGCTTGTTAGGCTGCAACGAACCATGCACAGTTATACAACTTTAATTGTCGTTAATGGTTGTCGTCCGCGTGATAAACAATTTCCTTGCTTGGCAGGTACCATGAAATTTCGACTACTCCAGCACTGACGACCAAGGGCGTAGGTAGGAATTTTATTATGGCCCAGGCGGGG
>NQII01000384.1:68899-105654 GCA_002778355.1 Clitarchus hookeri | reverse complement strand
GGGATATTACAAATTTATATATTTGGAAAAAAATATGAAATCTATAATATTAAAAATTATTATTTTAAAATAATACATTTACAATTAATGGTCTAATATACCGAGATGGAACCAAAAAATGCTATAAACATTCTTCCGCGCATTTCTTATATTTAAAAAAATTAAAGTTGTAAATTTTTAAAATGTTATTTTTGGATATTTTATTTTTATTTGGGGGGGGGGGGGGTTATTTCTTTATATCCATTCCCCTGGCTACACTTCTGATGATGACACATGACTAACTTGCAAAAAACTGCGCTGTGCCAACAAAAATACATTAACCTAACACAAGCGTACAGTGAAACTACTGTGTTCTCGCGGAAAACCACTGTCTATGCGGTTACTGTTCGAGGCGGAAGCGAGGGGTTCAGCGCCCGGGCATTAACGGGTCGTCTTACCCCCAGGCTGGACAGCGAAGGGAACTTCTTCTTGAACATTCCTCAGAGAAGGCGAGATGGGGCGTGGCTCTTCCCGTGCCCTTGCGCCACCAGACGGCGCTTCGTCGGTCGGTCGGTCGGAACTTTTCGCCGCAGACACTCGATCTACGCTGTCTTTTTTATTCGAAGCACTCAGCTAACACGAGGGTATCGCCAAGTTCGTTACAGCACACAACGATATTATATTTTTTTCGGAGCACAGAGCGGAAGGCCTTGAAACAGAAAAAAAAAATGGAAGGAAATAGTTTGTAAAGCGGGCGATAAAAGAATTAAATTTGAGCTGACCCGCACACGCAAGCGAAATGTAATCAAGGTTTCGGAAAGAAGCAACAGATGTGCGGACGGGGTGGGACGCACGCACGCACGCACAGGAAGCTGGTGTTTACCTACGGAAAGGTTCGCGCGAAGGATGACTAGCGGATGCGCCAAAATAAAAACCTCGGTGCGAACTGAGAGGCGCGTGGGCCCCGGCTGGCGAAAACTGCGTGGTGGAAAGGTGCCGCTGCGGGGATTGGCAGGACTGCCGAGGGGGCTGTGGACCGGGCGCCGGTTGGACACGGTATAAATAGACGGCGGCGGACTGTGTGCGGGGTGCAGCCAGGCGTCCCTCTATTTTGGACGGCGACGCGTGGAAGACGCCGGCGTGGGGCTCCGTTAAGGCCCGCCGCCGAGCATGCGCGCCTTTCAGGCCGACCGCCAGCGTCCGAGCAGCGAGTTGAAGATACGTGGGGTGGAGTGGAGAGGCTTATCCGGCCAATGAGGGTGAAGCGAGATGAGCACGGAGAATTGCCGGAATGCAACCCGAGGAAATCAATCGACTAGTGGCATCGTCTGGCACGATTCCCACGTGCGAAGCGGGGCTGATCGGTCAGACTGCTCGCCTCCCACCGAGGCGAACCGGGTTCAATCTACGTCCGGGACACTCCCGGATTTTCGCAAGTGGCAATCGTGCCGGACGATGCTGCTGGTCGGCGGGTTTTCTCGGGGATCTCCCGTTTCCCCCGCCCTTGCATCCCGGTGCTGCTCCATTCTCACCTGATTTCGCCTCCATATGCTCTCAAGACCTCGTTATTTAGAACTGCCCAAATCTCTCAACTCAACAACCCACGTGCAAAAATCCGGGAGCGACCCCGACGGGTATCGAAAGTGATTCGCCTTTGTGGGAGAAGTACTCCCTGGCCGTTGCGGTAAACGCAACCACTTTGAAATATTTGTGTTGTGGCCTTCTGCACAGGTCACCAAATGGTGTAACGAACTTCTGAGGAAAAACGCTTAACCTTCTCACGCATGGTGCTATATACAGGATGTTGCACAAGAAGCGGATTCAACACTTTGACTGCGGTACATTTTTACTGACTATCAAGAAAAATTATAAGTGAGTCATCTAGTGGTCTCTGCATTCCCGTTTACAACCGTTTTATTAGTTCGCACAACACCGGGCACGCTTACCGTAATGTACAACGTTCATGACTAATCGGCTCTCAACCAACTGTTCTTTCCAACGTAGAATAAATAATACGCAGTCCGTCATGCTCATCTAAATAATCAACACTTTCAGCGTTGCTGACGTAATATTACGTTGCAGAGAACCTTATGAGAAATTATGGCGAAGTAATGTTTATTTGGCCGCGTGTTCAAAGAATGCGGATGTCGTAATGTCACCGCAAACTCCGTATGCAGCTCAGATAAACTCAGGTGACGTAATACTATTACGTCGGCAGCACTCAAAAATTTAATGACGTACGTCGTACACAGCAATTAACAGTCAGAAATATGGGAAGCCCATCATTTATTGTCGAGACTACATTCCACGGTCTCTCGAAGCAGCCGCTGCCAATAATGTCGAACACATTTATATTGGTCCGGACGCGCAGTTTGCGATTTTCCTGGGAAAGATGTACAAAACTCAGTCATTCGGCTTTTGTAAATCTTCCAGCTACTAAGTTATACGAGGACTGCCGGCGCTTCCATATATACTCGTATATACATGTATAAATGTATATACATATATATATATATATATATAATACGAAGGCTGCAAAGATCAGCAAGTGCTCAAAAATGTCGTCCGTGAAATTCCGGGGACTAAATTTCAAGTACTTCATTATAGTTAAAACATATGTCATTATAATGATAACATGTATTTAAACAGTAATAGTCTGTAAACCTTTTTATTGGGAAATTACTGTTTACTCATAATTTGTATGTTGAGATGTTTTTTTTTTAAATGAACACAAATTACATTTTACATTCGATATAAATGGGTATGACACACATTTCTACTTGATTTAATGCAGGTTTAGTTTGCGTTCACTTGCGCCTCGCGGAATACACTACATTTTTCATCATTTATTTTTAAAGTTCGTTTCAAAATCTGTGCAAAAGCAGCAACTTCGGCATTTTTGTGCAAAATTCTCGCAAAATAATTATTTAAAACATTAAGCCGTTCAATCACACATTAATTTCTGCGTTCAAGTGTTGCATTCGCGTAATATTATGGTATTCGCTTTATTTGTGTTCAGCACTTGTCTTGCAAACAGTAAACAACGTGCTGCGTGCTCGATGATATTGGCCTTAACCATTCACGTCAAATAGGCGTAGAAAATTCCACAAATCAGATTAACCCCATGGAAAACTGGGCACTCATGCATTGCTATGTACAGTATTACTCATAAATATATTTCGTGTGCAACGCATCCAAGATCGTGGACACGGGTGACTAGACGGGTTAATGTATGGTTTATGATGTTGCAACTAAGATTTTTTTTGATACGTGCTGTACTTAACGTGGCAAATAATTTGTTCGGTTATCATAACTAATAAGGTGTATGCAAGCTTTTTGTTCGGTGATCAGTGATTCGAACCAGTCATANACATTTTTTTGATACGTGCTGTACTTAACGTGGCAAAGAATTTGTTCGGTTATCATAACTAATAAGGTGTATGCAAGCTTTTTGTTCGGTGATCAGTGATTCGAACCAGTCATAACGTAGAGCATTGGCATGGTTTAGGAATCAGTTTTCCCCAGGGCAGATCAGTGGACACTGAGTCCCGCAAAGTACAGTACCGGTCAAATATAACATTCCTGTGCAACATGTACACAGTTACATGAAAATTGTTTGAGAAACGTTACACATAATGTTGGAAGCAAGTTCATAGGCATAGAAATTTAAAACGTATTACTAAATAGCGCTTTATACCAAAATATGTTTTGATTTTAAACGTTAAACCTTAATAATAAGTTGCGAAAAGAAACAAATAATTCAAAGAGAGACGGACGTAAAATATCTTAGCAGCTCTTAACAGCTGAAGTCTTCAAAGTCGACAAACAAACCCTAGAAGTAGGGGATCTACCTACCTCAAAGAGGCTAGTGATAATTTCTGAGAATCACGTTAGGGTTTTCGAAACAAATATCGTTTACTTGGTCAACTGCCACTTTGTGAAGACTTTCAGACATCACGCCTATTTTTGTTTCTTTAATTTTTCACAGTCCTATGTTATTATATGCTGTTCAAGGATAATTGAGCACTTTTAAAACCCTTACTTAGGTTCTACTTTTCTTATAATTTTGTATCCTTTCGACATATTTAATATTAACATTGTCATGGACCGTGTCACTTTATTCATGCGTCATCCAAACGAAGCCGTGGAATTTTTCGAGGAATGAAAATTAGTTATAGGTTGTTGCGATAAAGTGAGCACTTTTGAACCGAACCTTTGAAAAATGTCACTACCCCTACCTGCATATATTTTAACAGGCACACGTGCGCCCAGTAAAGTTGGTAACAAAGGCGGGAAAGTAGTTCCATGCTTTAACGTTGAACTAAAAGTGTTACGTAAACATTTGTGAATACTGATATGATTTGTTTTTTTGTTTTTTTATGCATTCAAGTGTAGAGAATTAGGACGTTTGTAAAATATTTACTTTTACAACAATTTCACAGTTTTACGCTACTTGACTGACGCATGAATAAAGTGGTGAGACCCATGGTAGTGTTAATTTTACATATGGCGGACGAATACATAATGTACATACAAGTTGATCATAAGCAGGGCTTTTAAAAATGCTCACTTTACCATGAACAGCCTTTAATAATATGCAAATTCATGCTTTTGTGTTTATAGAACAAGACACTGGGACTTCAGGAGACAAAGATTTAATCATTAAACTCTCAATACAAAGCCAAGTCTTACAACAATTGTTATTTATTCACCGCCATCTTAACCGGGAGCCTGCACGTCAGTGTGTACTCTAGCATGTGTTAAGGGCAGTCATTTTTCAACGGTTGGTTTCCAAAGTGCTCACTTTACCAAGAACATCCTTTACAAAATAATCAAAGCACTTTCCGTAAATAAGCGTAGGGTATAACTACTGTGAATTTAAATTTGAAAGGGGCCGTGGTGGTGTAATGGTTCAAACACCCCCCCCCCCCCNCAAGTGGGAATCGTGCCGGACGATGCGGGTTTTCTCGGGGACCTCTCGTTTCCCCTGCCCTTGCATTCCGGCACTGCTCCATACTCACCTCACTTAACCGTCATCGGCTCTCAAGACCTCGATGTAAAGAGATGCCCAAATCTCTACACTCTATACTCCACTTTGATTTGAAGCTAGTTAGTGTGTCCTTTGTTCCTGCGGTACAAAGGGAGCAACGTTTCGGAATCAACCGGAGAAGGTTAAGTGAGGCGCGGAAAAGCCTATAGGAAGATCTTCCGGAGGCTCTAGTTAACACTGCAGGGGCGGGAAAGAAATTGCCAGTGGACAGGAAGGGGAGGGCAGGGCTTCGAAGAGCGTAGTTGGAGAATCGAGAGGAACGCCAGCAGTCCCATTAACCAGCTAACTCGCCGCGAACAATGGCTGCGAGAGGGACTGCGCATGGGGTGTCTCTCTAGAGGTGCAATATCGCCGGGGCGAGGACGCCGCTGTGACAGACAATAGCGGATGATGCTGGATTATTGAAAGGAAAGGCGAGGGGGAGAGAGTATTCTGCGCAGTCAGCGGTGCGAGTCCGACGTCTCCATGTGCAGACAATCTATCGTCGCCTGCCAGGCCCGCCGCCTGCACCCTTTCACGGGTGACAGCCAAAGGATGCCCCTTCACTATGGTTTAAAACAGGGAACTGATTAAGTTTGTTAGGTTCACCAGCTACATGTTCTGCCACCAAAACTAAACAGAATGGATCTAAATTCGACCGACAAACTTCGACTGCAGGTTAATCACGAAAAAAAGTTGAAACATTTACGACCTGTGGTCTGAAGTGAATACTACGGGTGGTACACATCTTTGAAGTTGGACCTGAAACACTTGTTTATTGCAAATATTGGAGATAATATTTAAGATGGAACACAGATTGTCTGGATAATTGGTAACCGAACAAAGATCTTCAAACACCACGACACCTGTCACTCTCATCACATTATACCATGTAAATAATCCAGGGTTGCTACCCCTATCTTATACTAATCTTCATGTCGCGGTAGCATATTTGAGATTTAAAAGATGGATTATTACTCCCCATGTCACAGTTAACACCCAATAACACAGTTGCTGCTATTAAAGGGACAGGAAAATTCCAAAGAGAAGCACATAACAGTGGCAGTGTAATAAACTATTTCATCAGTTACAACTTGAAAAACAAGTACCTTTCCTTAGAATTAATTTTAAATCATATGTCGTATATATGTTAACAATTTCTTTTTTCGTGATTAACCTGCAGTCAAAGTTTGTCGGTCGACTAAATATATATATATATATATATATATATATATATATATATATCCTCTCCTATATATATGGAGAGGAGGTATGAATGGCAATTAACATAGGTCCTGAAATGCTTCTTATATTGCTAGAGCCGCTGCCGCGTACAATGATAAACACTGGATCTTTGTCATGTGGAATGCCATCTGAGCGCTCGCGTGCACGGTACACAACACACCATACGTACGTGGTGGGAGCGCATGCGAGCGGCTGTGGTTCTGGATGTGTCGTGTGCCGTGGCATTGCGCAATAACCCCACGCAGTTCGCCAGTGCTAGCACAACCGTACCGTACCCAGTATGCATCCCAGCCGACACACGGCATTGTTCTCTAGAGCACCGAACAGGTAGGGCGAACTGTTGCGTGTTCATCACGGACTATGTTTGATGTATAGGGTGCGGGGTCATTAAGATGGAACTAGCAGCTCGAACAAACAACAGCAAGGAGTAAGTCGGCAATGTCCTGTATTAAAGAAACCATCTCGGCATTTGACTGGAGTGATTTCGAAAAACTAAAAGAAACCGAAGTTAGGATGGCTGAACTGGGACACGAACCCGGGTCCCTCAAAATGCGCCGCCTGGCTCAGTCCTGGAGCCCCGAAACCCTGCATGTCAAGATTACGACGTAACTTAATTTTAAATTACGTTGGTGTTTGGCTTAAATGTTTAGCTGTGGCGGGTCTTTATCTACTAACTGCTGCAATTACCACGCACTTAATACATACCCAACCGTTTTATCAATATTTTGGGGGCTGCGATATGGCGATCAAAAAAGTTGATTCAGCTACGCCACAGCAAGTAATATCGTGAGTATTCCCGACTATTATGCCTGCAACACAGTTCTTGGCTGCACTGATACACAACGTATAACCATAACTAACGTATAATTTGAGTAAATATACGATGTAGTGAACGTACGCGAGAAGACAGCATACATAAATGTGTTGAATACCCGTCCCGTAATATTTTAGGACAAAAACCACGTGTTTAAATTTGGCTTCAGAGTCAAATATATATATATATATATATATATATATATATATAGACACACACACACACAGTATTCACAGTCCAAGTAATCTTAGTAATATAACGGGAATATATATATGTTAGGAGAATTTGACACATCCTGCTGGAAGATAAATACATATAAACTACAAGTTCAAAACAATGTAGATTTATGAACCTGTTCCTGTCGCTACAAGTAAATATTTACCGACCAGGAAAAGTTCTTCACAATGTCAGGCAAATTTTTATCTTGTATTTCTTATAAAATATTATAAATGTTAAATTTTATTAAAATAAGCTGTCAATAAAGTGACGATTTTGCCAACATCAACGTCAGGCAACTTTTTATATTGCATTTGAGTTTTAAAAAATGATGATAAATGTTATTAAAAATTTTAATGTCACTCAAATATGCTGTCTCTAAAGTGACGATGTTGTTTACAGCAACGTCTGCCTTGTTTCCCACATGAAAAATTCGCCGTTCACCGCGACTAGAGGTGAGTGTGTTGACCACTACGCCCCGCTGCTCCTATTTCCGTCCGTAAAAACAGATAAAGTATTCAAACACTAACTACTACAGGTAAATTATTTTAGCTTATTCTCTATACTGAAAATGTTATTATCGGATCTCAAACCAATGTCTCGAGCCAACTCCGAACTAAATTTATACAATTTCTCGACTCGCTATCTAAAAATTAAAATTTTCATGTAAACAAATAATAGCACGCAGACAAAAAAAAATTCTGTGCTGAAAATGAGTGAAACGCAAAATTACATTTTTCAGATTACATCACCGATGCTCAGTGCAGTGGCCGGAAACACATTGATAAGGACATTCATTTGGCGGAAATACGAATGCTGAACAGTTTCTACGTAATCTGGACGTAATCTTATAAGAGTTTTCAGCACGTTAGCTACACATTCTACAGTACGATCTCTTTGATTCTTACTAGTGCTTCGACTCCCTCCAACGCCGGGTTGGCCTTGTTATTAAATTTTAACTGTTTTTAAAATAAGCTGTCTCTAAAGTGTCGATGTTGCCAACATCAACGTCAGGCAACTTTTTATATTGCATTTGAGTTTTAAAAAATGATGATAAATTACAACGCAAAATTACATTTTTCAGATTACATCACCGATGCTCAGTGCAGTGGCCGGAAACACATTGATAAGGCCATTTATTTGGCGGAAATACGAATGCTGAACAGTTTCTACGTAATCTGGACGTAATCTTATAAGAGTTTTCAGCACGTTAGCTACACATTCTACAGTACGATCTCTTTGATTCTTACTAGTGCTTCGACTCCCTCCAACGCCGGGTTGGCCTTGCGCCAATCTTGAACCGAGGCGTGAACGGACAGAGAGCTGCCAGACAGGATATCCGCACCAGCTCCCAGACCTAACTCACTGTTCTTGCAGAGACACTTGACTACGTCGCTTTATGGACGATGCAGCTGGTCGGCGGGTTTTCTCGGCGATGTCCCGTTACCCCTCGACCTTGCATTCCGGCACTGCTCCCATTCCACCTCGCTTCAACCTCATTGTCTCTCAACCTAAGCTTTTACACTACGCCTCTTAAGAACATCCCTCTACTGTACTGCAGGATTTGCTTAGGTCAAACCAGAACGTATATCCTACGGTACGCATGCCAGGCATATCGCAATATTGGCTCTTATTATCCTTTTAAGTGTGTCATTATTAGGGCCACCTTTTTTTTCACGAAACGATTTACGCGTAAGCTACCTACATGCACATTTGCAGCCTTCCTTGAGCTATTGGCCGCCTGTCTTTGTGTGAAGACTGGCTGCTACATGAATGAGCCAATGAGAAGTAAGTTTATCCGATACTGACTGTTCGTGATTCGCGGGCAGACAGATGAGACGTGTAACAGTTCAAATGATCCAACCACGGAAGTGGTTCTGAACTTAAAGTGTTTTGGAACACAACTTGTCCTGAAATATTTTCGTGAAAAAAAACAGGTGCCCCTAGTCATTATGAATAAAAACTTAAGGGATATTTCCATAACGTATCCAAGCTGATCCGTACGTCTATTGTTCGGGTTGGAATTGTTGTTTTTAAAAGTTGTTTTCAGGCGTTTTTGCTTTTTGCTGGTAGCTTAATCCAGAGGCGACTTGCATGCTGAATTAGCTTAAACTCACAGCAAATATAAAAACCATACAACATATTTGGCTACAATACAACAATTGTAGGTAATTGGGAAATTCACGTTATTATTTGCGAAGACTAAACTCCAAGTTCTTCACATTTTTTAGACTTTCGCTTAAGGGCGTAGTATTCACTTCTTCTTCGAATTTTCTTACAAATCTTCGTAATAAAAATGTATGACCAGAAATAAAAAATCAAAGCTAGACATGACACAGAGGACTACTTAACGAATTTTTGTAAATTTGTAGGGTTTCAATTACAACTGTATTTTCCCACGTGGGATTGACATTATTAAATAATTGGGTAATGTTTGATTACGCTTACAGATGTGAAACTAATCATGTAAGACAAATAAGTGGGACTTCGAAATAACTGTTAAAATGTTCCCTATGCCTTGACTAGCTTGGTTTTTGAATATTGACTCCGAAAATTAAGTTATGGAGGAAAATACGTAAAAGAAAATATATTAGCCCGCAATTATATGGTTAAAAACTAAATCAGCGTCAATTATTCATTTCTCACATTTGGGGATAACTCATATCGCCATTTGTTTCTATGGGATGGAAATGTTCTTTACTTGAGTTTTTTCAACGTATTTGTGATACCTGCGCAAAGTATTGACAAGTTTAGTAGTCCATGCATTGATATGGATGTGGTGGATGGAGAAGGAAGCATTGGTAACTGTCACGAGGTGAATGGGGTTTCCTCCGGGTGCTCCCGCGCCGTGACAGGTAATTTCTGCGCCACTTTGCTGTCCATTTTATTCAGGTCAATTGGCAGTGAGATTTGAAAAAAAAATTGTGAGAAGTTAATTATGGTGAAAAGTGGGGATTTCTATTATGGTGTATTTTGTGTACTAACCATTGATGACTTCTGCAGGTACGGCGCGTACAATTTGGATTTATCGTCTATCCAAGGAAACATTGTAAAGCACCTTGACTGACGCGAGGGTGAAGTTTGCCGAGAGCGACAGCTTTGACGTGTTATGGGGAATATTGCGCGGTGTCACGAAAGAGGGCGCCGCCGAAACAGAAGACAAGTTTGGTGAGTCTGTCCCGCTATTTAAAAGTATATCTCTTCACTCACTCACTCGCCCAGAGACAGGAAAATTTCATATTTTAAAATACCTGTAGAGTAGAATAAACATTTTCGAGCCTCCTCTTTCTGTTGATTGGCTGCTGCCCCAGCGTGTAGCCAGTTTTGCCTCGGACCAGCTGGCACGGGATTCGTTGCTTGTTTCTTTGCAGATTCGTTACTGGCTCAAAATTCACCTGAACGTGTCTGATAAAGTATGATCCGACAGCAAACATTACAGAAATGTACATGCGTTTGAGATCTTGCTTGTTCCAAAATAAATTCGCGAAAATTTTCCGGTTCCTACATATACCTACTGGTCACCGTGACTTGTAAGTGTTAAAAAATTAAGAACAAATAAAACCATTTACCGTGCTAGGATGTGTTTAGTTAATGAGGTCCATTCTGTCACTGAATGGCAATTCAAATTTTGCAGGTTTTTACTTATTTGGGTTTCGAACTCGGAAAACAATGGTCGCAGAGCGTTAACAATTGTGCACTGAAAGTAGCTCGCGTTAAATTTCAGTCTTACAAAATAGACTTGTCTCGACTCTTTCCAGCCGCGAGATGGTCTGTCAGAACCATACGCTAAATTAGTTGCGAATTTCGTAGGTTGGCAACGCGGGAACTCGCTCAGCCACCGCGAGGCAGCGTTTCTGTCTGTCGGCACTGACGCAAAAATGTCCCGCTCTTCACGTCACGCCGCAAAATAGCACATTTCGAAATGTCACAACCTCGTGTTGCAACACCGGTGGCGCTCGCCCGAATGTAATTGCGAAAGTTGGACAGTGGTTCCGACTGCCGAGTGCGGAAATGGAGGTCCCAGAACCGGAAACTACAGGTGCAAGTGTCCGTGTCAGAACGTGTGCACCGAGTTTACGAGCTACGGTCGTTATCCTCTGCTCCGCCTTCATTACGACATATCCACTTGTTACCTATTGGAAGCTGCAACGTTTGTGCAGCGGCTAGAGCGTTCGCCTCCGGCCAAGGCGAACCGGGTTCGATTCCCGGCGGGGTCGTCGCTCCCGGAATTTCGCACGCGGTAATCGTGCCGGACGATTCCGGATTTTCTCGTGTATCTCCACTTGACTGCTGACGGATGAAAATTCATAAAGCGCAGTCAGTTAAGTAAAAAAAAAAAGATAATGGGATGTTTGACTTGTGATACCTTGCAGAGTTTTTGAGATGTTAATTGCATCAAAGGTCTTACATTATCCTGGAAATAAGAATATATTTGCAAAGAAAATTGGGAGGCAACCCACGGAAGACGGAGCAGTTGAGGATCTAGTTTTGGAGAGAAGTCATGTCACTTGTTCAAAAGTTTTTGAAAGGAAAGGAAAAAGGAAGATATATATATTTTAAAAAAATCAGAAACCTACAGTTGCGACGAGTTTTAAAATTCTCTGTTCTTGCGAAACCGAGTCTGAAAACCACATACCTCATTGGCGTTAGACAGTTCGTGGCTAATAATTCAACTGACTGCATTAGAGAATGGTGCTTCCGAAATAGCCTTCTCAATTATTCACCTTTTTATTTTAATCGTCTGATTGTTTTTTGCTCATGAAGAGAATAGCAAATAAAATATTTTCTACATATTCTTTGCTGTGCATTCCAAAAATAAAAACCAAACTTAATATTTTTTCCCTCGCCTTAATAAAAACTCACAGTTGTATTTTGCAGTCACGGTTTTATTTACGTCCCAGCGATGCAAAATTTCAACGCGTATGTCTTCATGCAAGTATCACGTGATGAATCGTGGCAAGCTCATTTGAGCTCCTATCCTCGAAGCCCTTTGTTAGACGTGACAGCGCTGCGCCAAGCATTACGCTACATCTCGTATTCATGAACAAGCGGTGAGCTTCTCGCTTCATAAATATGGCGTTGGATACAGAGTTGCGATTTATGGGTGATTCTCAAAAGCCGTGATTTTTCACGAGGGAAAAAATGTTTTCATCTTTGTTAAGATTCCTGCTGTGCACATTTCTGCAGTTTTCCTTTTGTTGCTGGTTGTTGTGTGCACGAAGAACTCTTTCCCACTCGACTGCGGAACTGAGGGTTAAGATACTGAAATAAATACTCGTGATTCGCGTGCAAACAAACTTAGCCGAGTGAAACAAAATCTATCTCTATATAAAGGCAAGCAGAAGTTACAGTTTTCTGACAAATAACTTTCACGACATATTTAAGCTTTGAAAAGGTGGGTTTGCAACGTAATAACCCAGTCAAGTATTACTCAACTCAATTTTCCCATTTATGAATTAAATTGGAAAAACAGAAAAATTACCTAGTATCTAAAATGTAAATATTATTTTTAATTGTTTATTTAACGTCCCGTTTAACGCCGGTACGTGGATATGAACCCAAAACGACATGGCCTGAACGCAACGGTTTAGTGACATCCGCGGGTGGATAGCCAAAAGCAAATAAATAGTATGTATAATATATGCATGAGAGACAGAAAAAGAGAGACGAAATGAGGTGAAGTTCTGAACAATTAAATTCTTACTATCTTGTAGTACGTTCGGTTGATCGGCATATGATTGAATCATATCGTGGGTGGTATCACAATAATAATTTATTTTCTAGAGAAATAATTCGAAAATTGTGATTTCTAAGTATGGTCCACTATGATCAGTCTATAGTCTATTCCAGGTTTCTTCACACTTTCTGAATCAACCCTTTGAAAAATCACCCCTTGTACGATGTGTTCGGTTGTTTCCTAAATTGCGTAATGTATCAACATTTTATTCTTATTTTAGCATAAAAGTATCTTATTTTTTGTAAATTTAAGTGTTAGTTATATTTGGTCTATAAATTATAATAATTTATTTACAAATAAAATTAGTAAAAAAAATGGAGAAAACAGGTGTGTTGGTAATGCCTAGTAAGAAATAGTGAGTGAGTGAGTGAGGGAAGAGATTTGGGCGGCTCTTAACACAGAGGTCTTGAGAGCCGATAGTAAGAAATAGTTGTTATGGAAATTATTATTAAATTTAAAGCGCACGAATGCGGTGCGCTATCACTTTGGTATAATTTTCTTAGACTTGATTAAGCTTTGTTTGCACGAGGTGGAGGAATATCCTGAAAGTATAACTTTGGCAGGGCTTCAAAAAAGTTGGAAGTAACCGTGGATTGACTATAGACACATACTGTGTCGCATCGCTGGAGCTACTGTCTTGCAGAACTGAGGTGAATGGACTGCGAGCAAGGCTGATCTTTGAGGGCAACACTTTTCAAGCGCTGGAAGACTCGCAAGTGCGTGTCGTAGTGTAAGGTCTTATTCACAACGCACAGTCGGCAGTCGAATTAAATTCACAATGTACAGTCCATGTTTTCGAAGTATTGTTTGTAAACACTGCTAGTTTAGTTTTGGAATAAAGAAACACTGGGAAAACGATCTTCTAACCCAATAATATCGATACACCAAACCCAACTGGAAGGTAACAACTTATTTAATTCGTTAAGCTAAATTTTGTAAATCACCAAACCTATTTGAATTAAATATTTAAGACCTATGTACCGGTACTTTACAAAACATTAAATCATCTGTTTGTACTCCAGGTAATCATGGACAACGATGATATATTTGTGTTTGCATCTGCTGTATCAGTACTGTCACTTGCTTATTTGGCATGGAGTTCAAGAAGGCGGTACTGGATACATACTGACAAAAATAATTCTGTCTTCAAAGAAGGTGGATATTTCACTCTCTTTACAAGAATGAAAGAGAACAGCAATACAGATTCCGAGAATACACTCGGATGGAGATGTGGCAATGGGATTGCCTGCTGCAGTTTCTGAAACCACATCTGTCACAATCGTCCTTTCGTCGGCCCATTAGTCCTGAAGAGAGGTTTGGTTTTGCCAGATTTGTTCAGCTTTTTTAAAAATATTTATTAGTTTGCTATTACGTGTGTTTGTATTATTACAATGCAGAGTATAAGGGTTAGTGGTTTTAAAAAATAGGTTTGTTTAATAATACTTCAAAATTTATTTCTTGCTGTAGTGATTCCAGGCATGACAACTTACCCCAAGTATCACATGCTGGTGAGCCACACTCAATAGAATCCAGAATTTTTAATTTTATTTAAAGTGACATTAATGACTGACCTGCTTATAACCTACTGTATGTCTAATGAGTATATTTTAAAATACATACGTAAAATGTGAATTCAAACACTGCGCTGTAACGTTCTCATACCATAACCAGTGTTAACACAGCACTACTGGGTAAGTTGCCCCTTTTAACACAAAAAAAATTATACATGTAATTAATAAAATTAAATTATGCACTTAATTTTTAATATTACCAACGCATACTAGTTTTTTTTTGCTGTAACTTACTAGCCATTGGACATTTGTATAAAATTCCCAGTAGCTGCAAGATTCATGTAATGTTTGCTTCATAAATTTGAGAACAGAGAACAAAGTCTCACAAATTACTCCAAAACATATATTCCAAAACTGCCAATTTTGCTGTGGACAGTAATAAAAATAGACACAATGCTTTTATTTATAATTATTTAAAATAGAGTTACATTTCATTCTGTTATTAAAAACTTAACCTACAAATGTTTTTTTTTTAAACAAAACCTATATGCTTATTTGTTTCTGGAAATTCTTATGAACTATATTCCTCCTTCAACTGGCATAAAAAAATCGAACATCCTCTTCTTTGCCGCCATCTGATGTTCTGGAATATCTTCCAACTCCAGCAACATGAGCTGTGTAAAATATTAATTTTTTGCTGTTGTTTTTTTTTTTGTTTCTGAACTACCAGTTGAATTCTCTCTTAATGACCTTGCTGCAATTAGACCGCTAAGTGAGTTGATTGACTGTACGAGAGCAGACTCTGTTTGCTGAACCCTTTCCTTGCGCAGTCTGACAGATCTATCCTCTGGTGGACTAGCACGTCGTCTCTTATTCCCGTCAACTGCCCACAGGACTGGGTCGTGAACAGGTCTCTGGATCGCTGCTGTCACTCTAAAGGATACAGGCAGTGAGGTTATTTATTGTTGGTGAGAGCGACAATTCCAGTTCGGAGTTCCACAAGCTTCCCGAATGCTCTGCACAGCTTGATTTTGCAGACTCTTGGCTAAAGTTGCTCGTGGTGGTTCTGAATAAGAGAAATGTGCCAGTTATAAACAAGTAATGGTATTTTAAAACGCACGATGAAAATAGAGTTGACATGTAACACGTAGGCGTGTGCAAGGGGACTTCAGGGGGTGTAGTTGAACCCCTCTTCGCTTCACGTTATTAGGGAAAATTAAAAGGATTTCTGGTGATTTGGTATTGCTCACTGTATATATTGTGTACTCGAAACATTCAACAAGTTATTTTTTACTGAATTCATCACCATAACAACACGAAAGGTTCATTTTACATCAAGAAATATTTTTTTCACAAGTCATGATTTCACATAGGTGGAAACAATGTGTTACACTATGGTTCATGTGACTCTGCTACGTGCAAATATTCATATAGCTTCATGAAATGGTGATAAAACGAAAATGCAGGCTACAAAAAGTGTCAATTTTGTCTCATTTTGTTTCAGATAAACACAATATGTTTTTACATAATGTTTTACAATTAGCTAAATAATTTCCCAAAAAAAAACTGTTGCTCTTGGATGAAAGCACCATTATTAAATTTTATAAAAAAAAATGAAAACAAGATTAAGCTGGATATTGGGCTTGGCAAAACAATCTGCTATAATGAGAAATTATAGTCACCAAAGAGCAAATATTATGGCAGAGGACTGCTGCATTGTTCCAGCAAGTTGTGTAGACCCCAAAAATAAAATTTTCATAGATATTTTTATTTTCTTTATTCTTAGAGGATTTGCAATTTTCACGACTACCTATTACAACGCAGTGTTAATACATACGTGTTTTTTAACCTGAAGTTGCACAACCACAGGAACTTCTTGTAAAATTCCCACTCTCTGCCACTTGGTGCCTCGCTACCCGAAGGCATGTTTTTGGATTTTCTATACCGCCATCTTGAAGCGGCACGTGTCGGCACGTGTTGCGAGGAAGAGCCGGTGTCGCTGCTCTGTTTCAGCGGCTTTACGGCCGCGCCTGCAGAGGGACGGCAGACGGCATTTACGACCACCCGGCCTGCCGATCACTGTTGCCAAAATAAACCTTTGGGAAATGTCACTGCCCTTACCCGCATATACAGTATTTTATCAGGAATACTAACTGGTGCACATCCTATTAAGTTGGTGGTGTCTTAACGTTGAATTAAAACTGTTAGATGAGCATTTGTGAACACTGAAACTGTTTTTTTTATAGTTATATTTTCTTAACGCGTACATGTGTAAAATTAAGCGAATTTGTAAAACATTTACTTTTTTTTTATAATTTCACAGTTTCACTCGATCGACGCATGAATAAAGTTGTGAGGTCCATGGCAAGGTTAATTTTACCTACACTCTAAACCTGAATCAGTGATATCAATCAGCAAGATAATATTCACTGAAAGTCAGTTGTTAAGCTCCTGCCAACTGGCAAATCAAGGAAATGAACTGGAACAAGTGACTTATGACAGTGGAATTATCGACATTCAGTGGGAATCACAAATAATTCAGGGAAATTCAGCCATCATATTAATTAGTTATCAGGCACTGATTATCAGTCACTCAATTTTCACTATTTTCACTGATTTGGCTCAAGTCTCACTGTTTCAAATTTAGAGTGATAGTGGAAGAATACACAATGTGCATACAAGTAGATCTTAACCAGGGCTTTCCAAAGTGCTCATTTTACCATGAAAAGACAATAGGGTCACATCCCTATGGTTGGCAGCACTGCTGGCGACACGCTCCCGCCGGCCGTGGTGTTGCCGCAGGTGGCCGCCAGGCAGCGCTGCGGAGGTCTGGCGTCCGTGCACACTCAAATATAAATACTGTAGCTATCATGGTGCGTGCTGACCACGCAGCCTGCTGGGTTTTCATCGTCTGACGTATGTGAATGGCTCGTGCACGCCGCGATTACAAGGAAGGGTTGGTGTGGAATGATGATTTGTTATAGGCACGTGGGTTTTGCTGACTCCAGACAGTGAATTCAAAGGGATTCATTTACAAGAGCCATACAGATGGACGCTTGGAAGGTACTTGCAATTAAGCACCAGTATTACTACACGTTTGTAATATAAAGAGTGCTGAAAATAGCTGCGCTGTTAATCTTCGCGAGTCTGTCCACGGTGAACTACACACTTTGTACTAACTAAATTTCATTCACGGATAGAAAGATTTTAGTAAAGTTCGTGAGCACTGTGATTTGTGGTTGCCTACACTCGAGGCGCCAGTCCACAAACTTACTGAACGTCGTTGTGACGTGTGACTGCCTACACTCGGGTAGTAGATACCAAATAAATTTACTTGTAAAGCACTTCTTTACGCTGAACAATATTTTGTTCACTAAAATAATCTGCTCTTGCTCTATATCTACAATCATTCCCTTGATCCAAATAAAGGATTAAGTAAGTTGTTGAGCACAACACTTATTTGGTTGTAACATCACAGTTATGTATTTAGTAGATACAGCCATCTTAAAAGCACGTTAAACCAATCGGTTCAGTTACCGTAAACAAAAATAGTCTATAGACTCTTCACGATAAAGTGAGCACGTTCCCAATCCATTCCAATCCAATTAATTATAGTTAGGGGCAGTGATATTTCGCGAAAAGATTTCGAGACAAGATACAGTCCAAAATACTGTAGGATAGTCCAGCTTCTTTGATTGACTATAAAATGTTCTGCCGGTGGTAACCATTTGCGCACGAATCACAAAGGTTCAATGTCGGAGTTACTTAGTCCTGAGTGGCTTGGTCAAAGACGGACACGGCACCAGCAGCCAATGGAGGTATAACAACTGAGGTGTGTATATAGTGTGCTCTGATTTTTTACGCGAAAAGTCACTGGCCCTAATTATATTCAAAAATTTAAATAGGACTGTGTCAAAGAAAGCTTTCTGCAATTTTGTTTGTATTCACACTTTTTTAAAACACAATATTTCTCTAAATAGCTTGCAAATTGTTCTTAATTGTCAAGAGGCCTGATTGTTTTTTTTATAATTTTGTTTTGAGGACGCTTCCTTGTTTTGTTTTCCTATATGAAGTTACATCGGTCCGCGCCATAGAGTACTGAAGAAACGAAGACTAACAGCCGTTTATACCACGAACTCCAGCCGCGCACGCCAGAAAAATGGCGTCACCGGCTAACAACATGTTGGAACACCAAACAGCACTAGCCGGCAGCCCAATCAATAGGGAATATTTCGCCTCACGCGATAGCCAATCAGACACACAAGGCCTGTTCTCTGAACTTCGCGCAGTCAATGAGCGAAGGGGTACGCTCACATTAAAGGAACCGCTGCGCACCATTTCACCTCTGTAGACTTAACTTCTCTGTGATTCTAAGCAACGCTGCAGCAAATGAATGACCTCTGCTCGAATGTGAAAAAAGTCTATAATCTTAAGTCTATCCAGTACCATGTTAAAACTATAAGGGTCCTACAAAATTCGTTATATTATCTGGCAGAACGCTAGACTTCACCGTCTCGTTTATATTAAGAGTCGGCGTCAGGTGTTCATTGGCTCCTGCTAAATGAGGCCTTGGTTTTTTTTTATTTGTTTGAAAGTGATTAATTCATCCTATAGTCATTTGGTTTCGATTGGTTCAAAGCCGCCCAGGACGTGTTTTTACAAATCGTAGTCCCACGACAAAAGCAGTACAAAGGCACGTTTATATACTTTCTTTTCTGTCTTGAAATAGCAACACAAATTGTGCAGGCATCTAGTTATATTCACTACTAATGAATTCATTATAACACACCCGTGACCCACAGTTACCGCGCCTCGGCCGCCCAATCGGCGGGGGGAAGAGTCTACGCCAGTGGTACTCCGACTTTTTTTTAGAGGACCATATTAAGAAAAACTAAGACCGCCGCGGGCCGCACTTACGACTCTTGACGTAATAATATTTGTGAACTAAAAGAAGGTAGGTGATTCGATGACATTTAAAATTCAGAGTGTCGTGTATCGTCTTGCAAGTCGTTTGTTTATTCGTTCGATACGGTGATGGCGGGCGGAGGTAGTACATCAAAAATATGCACAGAAGTCGCCTGACTGATAAAAACCTCGACGATATTGTGAGAATTGCATGCAACACAAGAGAGCCGGATTATAATAAAATAATGAAAAAGATCGTCTCGTTTTATTAGTGACTTTAACTTTTAGTAAATTCGTGTTAGTGTTACATATAGCTTTTTTATTTTTGTAACAGACACCCTAAAAATAAGAATTTGGTAACTTGTATCTTCTGAAGCCGGCGAAAACAGTGCGGGTCACAAAGAATGGGCCCGCGGGCCGCAGTTTGAGAACCCCTGGTCTACGTCCTTTTATCGCAGGTGCGCCAAGCAATCACTTGTGTTGGCAAGATCTAAAACTTTTAGTGTGAAAAAAAAAAAAAAAACAATCTGTAGAGCTAGGGATTTTTCGCGAAAAAAATATTAGAACGGTAAACCTCAATACTGTAAGAACCCATCAGCAGTTTGTATATTGCCATTGGTTGCTGTCTGCTTGAGAAGGCGTTTTCACATTTGACCGGCCCACTCAGAATTCGGCAACATCGGCACGGCTCCTACGTGATTCGTCCGCAGATAGTTGGCACGTGCCAAAAAAGTAATTCAGTCAATCAAGATAGGTAAACGACCCAGCAGTGTTTTTTAAGTAAAACTTGTCCTGAAATATTTTTCGCGAAATTTCACGACCCCTACCAATCAGATTCACTTTTACGCACGGCCACGCCCTTCCACAAGTACCGAGGCCCTCGTACTTGACCTAATTCGAACTGTAAGGCCGGGATTACGAGGACGTCATGTGTCACGTAACACGTAACGAGCAACACGTTCACGTAAGCCGGCTACACCTTGACTAATGTGTTCCGAGAAGACCTATTGCGATCATTTCACGTAACATTCACGTGATGGAAAAGTTTGCCAGTGTCTAGCTTTTGCGTGTTATGCGATACGTAACTGCGCCATGTGATCTCGCTGGCCAATTACAACAGGAACGTTGCTGTGTTACATATCTATGCTTTACGTGGGTTTGTTTTTATTTTCACGATGTCTGCCCACGTTTTTAATTCATGTACCGCAAATATAATTTTCTCCCGGAAATCAGGATGGAAGTGTAATAGAAGTTAGACTAAAATGATAAATTTTTTAATCCGTAAAAAAGGTGGCATTATATTGCCGCAATTTATTGTGTGTCTCAGAGGTGTAAAAGTATGCGTGAAATACACAATGTTTACCGTTAAGGATTAAATTTATAGTAGGCTTATTTAATTTTATTTTCTCTGCAGATGAAAGTTTATTACATACGATTTATTCCATGTACACGAAAAACGTGTCTACATCTCCCAGACACATTCCGTTCTTGAGGTTATGACGATGTCCTAGTTGTTTCCAAATTTGTATTATAAATCACGAACGTCATATTGTTGCAACCTGTCCTTGCCACATCAATATTTAAAAAAAAAAATTAGCCTGTATAACATGAATTTTGAGATTCATTCAGAAAAGTACCAAACTTATCCCCGACGTTTTCATTCAGTGCACAAATGCAAGTGCCCACATGAAGCATTATAAAGTTCTTGAATAAAACACAGAATTGTTACCGTTAAGTTAGGATTTTTTGTAAATCTATTTCATTAAACAAAATTTTAATTTTCACTGCAGATCAAGTTTAGTACATACAATTGATTCCATATACACAAAAAAAAAAACGTGGCTACATTTACCAGAGACATTTCGTCCTTGTGGTTATGACGATGATCTAACATTCGAAAGTTTGTATAAGTCACAAACGTCATACTTTCGCAACCTGTTTATGCTACATCAATATTAAAATACAAATACGCCAGTATATCAAGAGTTTTCGATATGAAAAGCAACAAAACTTATCCCCTACATTTTTATTCACTTCGCAAAGGCTAAATGATTACGTGAAGCATCATTATATACCACCCAAAAAGACCACGTTTTACGTACACGTGAACGTATTGCTCGTTACGTTTTACGTGAAACGTGAAGTCATCGTAATCCCGGCCTAACGGGTCTCTAACGTCCTCTGAAAGCCGTCACCACGTCCTGCGGCCCAGGAAAGTCGGGCGGGTGCAGTCGAGTCATTGACGTGAGTGCAGGACCCGGACGTCGCACTCGTGCCCTTATTGTACGTGCCACGTCCGCGATACATGCTTCACCTGTCTCGCGGGCTCCTGGGTAAGTGCTGCGCCGCCCGGCACCTTGATGTGTTGCCGCCAACGTGACGCTTTACGACGACGGTGCAGTGCACGTTACGACCGGGTCGTGAAGACCACATGCCTACGGAACAAACTCGCCAGTTTATCCACGGATGTCTACCCCTGTCGTTCAGAGAGATCTGGCACCTGCCCGCTAACAAGGCCGTGTCACAGAGTACATATGAATACAGAGGTGGAATAGCCGTTTATTCCGCGAACTCCAACCACACACATGGGGTCCACGGTGGCTGAGCGGTTAGACTGCTCGCCACCCACCTGAACCGGGT
Organism: Clitarchus hookeri; assembly: GCA_002778355.1. Lineage (NCBI taxonomy): Eukaryota > Metazoa > Arthropoda > Insecta > Phasmatodea > Phasmatidae > Clitarchus > Clitarchus hookeri. The sequence continues at coordinate 83,578 of NQII01000384.1, read as the reverse complement.
TAAATCCCGGGCCGGGTCACTTCCGGATTTTCGCAAATGGGAATTGTGCCGGACGATGCCACTGCTCGGCGGGTTTTCTCGGGTATCTCCGGTTTTCCCTGCCCTTGTATTCCGGCGCTACTCTATACTCACCTCACTTCGCCCTCATCGGCTCTCAAGACCTCGTTGTTAAGAGCCGCCCAAATTTCTCAACTCAGGCTAACACACGCCACCAAAATGGGGTCACTAGACAGCGACATGTCGGAACGCCATTCGCCTATCAGCGCATGGTAACTTATTTGTCAGGCAGTAGCTCAGCCAATAGGGCACATCTCGCAGATCGCGGTAGCCAATCAGACACAAGACCTGTTCCCAGACCCTCACACAGCCAATGGGTACGTCCACATCAAAGAAGAAAATGGTTATTGCGCAATTGCAATGCGCATTCTACCCCATATTCCAAATAAGGTTTCCGCTTGGCGTTTTCCTCAAGACTTGTTTACATGTTACGGCGGAATGATACGTAGTGACTAGCCCGAAAGTATAACTTTCGCAGGATTTCAGAAATGTTGGGAGTAACCAACGAATAGATTACAGTCATGTTAGTTTATAACGTGTTCCAACGACGTCCATCCACGTAATGAACTGCGTGGTGTAAGCAGAGAGATTCTGCGGAAGCACGGATATAGCCATCGAGCTGCAGAGAAGCCAGATGTTTATTAATTATCGAGGCCCGACCCTCGAGCGCCCCGGCTGGTAATTAACGACAGCAGGAGATTGGAAGCTNNNNGGAGAGTAAAGAGGCGGTGATTTGCGAGCTGCCGTGATTAACAGCAGTAGATGGTGTTGATCCGTGCCAGGGGAACCGCGTGTGAAAATGGCTTCGTTGGCACGCCAACCACCGGGAACCACACCCAAAAATATTTCTGTGCTTGTTACAAACAATTCCCTGAAAACTATTTTTTTTAAATGATTTTATTGTAACTCTACAGCTGAGATATTGCATATTTACAACACACCGTTTTAGAAAACACATGTTTGTAATGAACTTGAAGTGTGCAGTACTTGGTTATACACGGCCCAGTTGTGCACAACTTGTCGCAACAATACCTGTGAAGGAGTCCACAGGCAAGTTCACAAAACTAAATAACAATAACAGCGGGAACAAATCAGAAGTCATTACAACACAGACTCGTGTAAGGGCGCGAAGTGTGGACTGGACTGCGAGGGAGGAGATGGTAGCAGACGGCAAGTGACCAGCCGAGGAGCGCGTGGCGATCCTCTATCTGGGTAGAAGGTCCAGAGTGTGAGACCGGATGAGTGCTTAACTAAGTCATATTCACTCTCTTTCAAAATAACCTTTCCTATTTTCTCTTTTGCAGTGGGCTTTATAGCTTGAATTTCTGTAATACTTTTTACGTCTGTTAGAATTGTTACAATGCACAGTCGAATCACATTATTATGACCACCTGCTAGTAACCAGAGTAACCGCCCTTCGCAGCACGGACAGCAGCTAGACGAGCTGGCAGTGACTCAGTCAGGTGCTGATAGGTCTCCACGGGTATCTGGAGCCATGCAGTCTGCTGGGAGTTCCTGAACTGTTCAAGGGACGATCGAGGTGGTCCCACATATGTTCAATTGGATTGAGATCGGGGCTGTTTGGGGGCCAGGGAAGAACTTACAAGTCCTGATCGTGCTATTCCAGCCACGTGCGGACACTTCTAGCCGTGTGGCAAGGCGCATTATCGTGCTGGAGGATCCCATCCTCCCGAGGAAAGAGAATCATCATGTACGGGTGGACGTGATCGCTGAGGACAGATTCATAACCAATTAGATCAAGAGTGCCTTCCACACGGATGATGGGACCTAGAGAATACCACGAGAGCATTCCCCAGACCATACCACAGCCCCCACCGCGTTGTGTTCGTCCAGCAATGGATGCAGGGTGTCGGGTCTCAGACGGTTCTCGCCAGACACGCTGATGTCCAACCGTTCTATGCAGCTGAAAGAGTGACTCGTCGGAGAAGGCTACCCGTCGTCAATCAGCAGCGGTCCAGTCGCCATACTGTCGAGCAAATTCCAGTCATTTTCGTCGATGCACCTGTGTTAGCATGGGTACAGTCACCCTCCGTCTACCCTGGAGTCCCATTCACAGAAGGGTTCACTGAACTGTTCTAGTAGACACGTGGCGGGATGCCCCCTGGTTTATTTGGACTGTGAGCTGTTCCACTGAAGCCTGTCGGTCGGCCTTCACGCACCGTCAATGTTGACGTTCACCTCGGACATTAATAGCCTGTCGATCGTATTATATACCCGCTTCACCAGCCCACGTCAAGGACCATACGTCATGGGTAGGGACAGGTGTTTTTCGCGACAATATCTATGGCCATGATAGACTTCAATATTTTACGTCTACAACCACAACTTCCCTTGGTTATTGGCCGCGTGTCTACGCGAGAAGACATATCTTTATTTGACTGAGCCAATCGTAATAAAGCACCCCGATACTGAACGTCCGTGATTCGCGGACAGACACTTGAGACACGTGACATTTAAAATAATACAACGACGAAAGTGCGTATGAAGTAAAGTGTTTTGGAGTACAACTAGTCTTGAAATCTTTTCGTGAAAACACATGGGCTACGCACGGCAGATGGCTTTTCTAGCAGGTGGTCATAATAATGTGATTCGACTATATAAATACTTTACTTAAACCTTTTATAAGAAATTATTTTCTGGTGTTAATTCTATATAAGACTACCACGCATCCCCTTTTGTTATTATTCCAGTAGGAGTTAGAGCATAAGAAATCGTGGAGGCGCCCATTCCACACTAAGGTTTTGTAAAATTAACTCTAATATACTAATTTACTTGTAGTGTTCAGAAATATCTTTGACAACTACTTTCCAAAGAAGTACTTCAGCAATTACGAGAAGTTTATTACAGTGCATCTTTCGAACTCGAAGAAAAATCGTTACTCTTGAATTCATATTTACAAACAGAAAAACAAGAATTGTTAACAGAAAATAATAAGAACCTTTGTCTAGAGACCTGAAAAATTCGTGTTATTATTTTAAGACAGAAAAATTCGTGTGTGATTTTACTGCTTCTGTTATCGCTAGGGACTAGAAAATTTCACGAATTCATTTTATGATAAGCTAGAATTCAGGCACGTGTACATTTCTGTTATGTTAGCAAATAAATAGTACTTTATCAGATACGTCCAAGTGAACTCTGAGCCAATAACAAACCTGCAAGGAAACAAGCACCGAATCTGGGACCACCTGGTCTGAGGTAAAACTGGCTACACACTGGGGCAGCAGCAAATGAACAGAAAGCTGAGAATACATAGTACTGTGGAGTCTAGCCTACAAGTTGTTTAAAATGCGAAATTCTACTTTCTCTAGTTTTTGCACTACAGTATGTTTTACAAGTTTTGGGTTGAAATGACAAACGATAGGATGGCGCAATTACGTACGACCAAGATAAAAAAAAAAGAATCTTGACCCTCACTCTCGCAGAAGTCAATAAAAATTGGCATCGATTCGAATATAAACAGGACGATGGAGTCTTAGCGTGCTACCAGATAATAACACGAACTCTGCAGATCCTTCCCTACGAATGACAATGTTAGGGGCGCAAGTAGTTCTTAGAAATGTTATTAAATTTGAAATTAAATTCAAGAGCATTCAGCTATGTAACATATTTTATCAATCCCGTGTCAATATTATTCAAGAAGAGGTGGAAATTTTAAACTATGAGAGACGAGTTTTGAAAGTGTGACACGTGACAAATGCTTCTCATATTATACCGTTAAACGTCCAGCTAGTCTGATCACTCATCGTGAAAATTTTGTTAATAGCAATGAATTTATTTCAGTTTTGAAGCAAACCCCAAGAAGACTAGACTTTGTACGGTAGGGTGCAAATTAACTAAAATTGTGCTGCAGAAACATGCCAGTTTGGGGGAAAAAAAACTAATCAAAGACATAAGAATGTTATCCTAACTATAATATTATAATTGCGAAAGTGTGTTTGTTTGTTTGTCCTTCTTTCACGTCGCAACGGAGCAACGGATTTACGTGATGTTTTGCACAGAGATAGTTGGAGGGCCGGGAAATGACATAGGCTACTTTTTATCCCGAAAAATATCTCATTCCCTCAGGAAAATCTTTTTTTAGTAAAAATAGGGCTCGATGTACAATGCTGCGTCAGTGTAAGTTGTTAGTGTGGGACGAAAGCACAATGTCACACAAAAAAACGACAGAGGCCCTAAACCGAACTCTACAGGATATAAGAAACAATGCAGATATTATGGGAGGAATGGTTGTATTACTGGCTGGTGACTTCCGCCAAACTCTAAACGGTGATTCAGAGGGGCACACCTGCAGATGAAATCAAAGCCTGTCTCAAGTCGTCAAGCTTACGGGCACTTTTACATAACTATTTTGTAACTATATAAACTTGACCAATTTTACATGTCAAATAACATTTGATCTAAAGAGTGTGTGTGTGTGTGTGTGTGTGAGAGAGAGAGAGAGAGAGAGAGAGAGAGAGAGAGAGAGAGAGGGTTTACCCAGATCTACAAAGAAATATAAATGACGACTAGTGGCTATGTAGAAGAGCGATTGTAGCACCAAAAAATGACATCGTTAGTGCTCTATTCTGTGTTTATGATCAGTGTCTGTCTAGTAACAAATACCGTTATCTCCCTATAAGTTTGTTACTATAACCACGCGAGTGAAGCCTCGGGTAAAAGCTAGTTTTATAATAATTATATTTACTTTTTTACTATATATCCATTATTTTCGACACGGGGCATTTAGGAAAATGTGCGTAGCTTTTCCTAGTAATCGAATTATTCTCTCATAACTTTGACTGTACTCGCCTCCCACCAAGACGAACCAGGTTCGATTCGCGGCGAGGTTGCTTCTGGATTTTCTCACGTGAAAATCGTGCCAGTTGATGCCGCTGGTCGGCACGTTTTCTCGGGGATCTCCCGTTTCTCTAGCCTTTGTATTCCGGCCTTCTCCATACTCACCTTGTTTCACCCTCATTGGCTCTCGTGACTTCGCTTTTAAGAACCGTTGAAACCCCTCCACTCTCCACAAGATTGTCTGGATTACACAGAAAACGGAATCTTTATTGAAATATATTACGGCGAAGTAAATTTTCATTGAATCGGAGCCCCTGTCAGGTCCAAGTCCTAGGCGTGCCCCGGCCCTTGCAACATGGCCGAGCCACAGAGCACTCAAGAATACATACGCAAAATAGCCGCTTATTCCGTGAACTCCAGTCGCACACGCCAGCAAAATGGCGTCACTTGCCACCAACATGTCGGAACGCCGTTCGCCAACCTGCGCCTGGTAAGCTACTCGCCAGATGGCAGCCCCAGCCAATAGGGAACATTTCGCAGCACGCAGTAGCCAATGAGGCCCGTTCTGCAATGACACGGATGCGGATGCGGATCACGGAATCGGAGCACGCAACACACTCCGTGTACGATCTGCAATGAGACGCATGCGGACGCGGATAACGTACGGATACACGTAAGAAAGCTGGGTAACTCCCAACTCTTACGTGACCGTGAATCCATGTAGCCAATAATAATTGAGTATTTGGTTTGTTGATATTCGTTCTCGTGGCCCTTATAGTACAAACGGCCTCAATGTCACAGATTTGCCATGGCAATTATCATTTTGTTTTAGTTAACACGTGCATATGGTATGGCAGTAGTATTTACGCAGTATTTAACACTTTAAAAATGAACCAAATAAGATTTTACATAATAAAACCTATATCAGTATTTTGCAACAGCTGAGTATATTTTATTTAGTAAGTTGCACAACTGAATGTTTCTTTGTATTGTAGAATAGTTAAAAATTCATCTCCAATCGTCCGCTCGTTCCGTTTACATGTTCCGAGTCCGTTTTAATACGCATTCGTGCATAGTAGAACGGGCCTAAGCCACACGGCCGTTCCCAGGGTCTCGTGTAGCCAGATAGTGGGTACACTGACATAAAAGGAACCGCCACGCCACTTGTCTGTGTGTTCCAGCGGCGCGCGGTGAAGTGTTGCAAGGTAAGCTGTGTTTTGCTGTGTGCTATACCCAATTGTTTGCTATGTTGTATTTAGTGCATTTTGGGTCACAGCAGGTGTGTAATGGGTGCCTCGCCGCTCTCTCGTGAGTAGCCCCATTATATTCAGTTTCTCCCGGCACCACTCTGGTCACTGGTTCCTGCTGCGTGCGGCCGAGTGTCTACTGCACTTAGTAAGCACCGGCTTACCTTGCAACACTTCACCACACGCCCCTGCTGTGTTATCTACTTTGTGGTCGAGCTTCGACGCTGGCTGTCCCACCAGTCACGCCGCAGAGGTTACGGTGCGCCACAGGTACAAACTGGGGAGGGGAAGGGGAGGGGCAGTGTCGTGTTGCGTGGCTTCGCCCTGGCGGACGAATTCTCACGGCGATGACCTGTCTTCTCAGGTTGCGTCACTGCAGTTCACCTTGCCGCGCGCCGTCAAACGGGGCAGTGCTCACTATGCCTCGCTGTGCGGATTGATAGCCTACATCACTCACTATAGTCCATTCACGGCTACTCCCAACTGTACTGAAGCCCTACTAAAGTTCTACTTTTAGGCTATTCTGCTGCCTTATGCAAACAAAGCTTAACCAAGTAAGGTTTATTCTACTCAGGTCAGGAACAAAACGAGATTTCTTATTGGGAAGTTTGCGCATAGGGAAAATTATCGCCGCTAGGTGCGTAATGTTCTAAAAGTTAACTTTGAATTAAAATTTTAAGCTACGTGAATAATAAAAGAGAAAGATTTTACTTAGTAACGAAGTTATTTTATACTTGATTTATTATTATTATTGCAATTATCCTGTTTTGCAACGTAGAAAATAGAGAAAATCTGGTAGGGTAAGGTAGCGTAATTCCGTAGTATTCCTTATTCCGTGATACATTTGTTGTGGTGTCTCACGGCATAGTGGGCAGCAGTAGTTAGTTGCGTGAAAATTCAACAGATAGCGTCGGATGTTCTCTTTCGAAGGGATGCGACGGCAATTATTTCGCGCTGTTTTTTCTCACACGGTGTACAGTTGTTAAAAACAGTGAGTGTTTTGCAACGTCATTTGCGTCTATTCTTCAGCAGCATAGTAAATGTTGTAATAATAAGGTAAATATACATATACATACCTTTAACTAAAAGTATTTCGTACTGAAATATGTAAGTGTACGTTGTATAAGTAGATATTTTTGAAAATTCGATATCGCATAACCCTACAGTAGATGATGTCAACTGACATAGAGACAGTGATTTTGGCGAAAAAATTCCGTTCGTTGAAATGTACCTAAAAAAAATAACTGTGGCTTAGTTTTTTTGTGTACGACAGGATGACAGATTTTATGGGATGATTTTGCTTTTCGCATACAGATTACGAACGTCTAGCTGGTTGGCCGTGTTTTAAATGAATTCGATTTTTGTGAGTAGAAGACGCTAATAACAAACGAAGTGCTTGGGGTTTATGAAGAGGATGATAAAGCCATTGACACAGATTTTTTTTTCGCAAAATAATCAGTGGCTCTAGATATTTTGCTGCGTCCTTTTGAAATAAACCTTGCGGAAAAAAATACGATTTTTACGTACATAAATAAATACCCATACTTATGTACACACACACGCGTATACTGATAGCGGGTAACTTAGTACTTTTGATTGAAATTAACCTGTGAAAAAAGTCCCTCCTCCTACTTGCATATTTTAACGGACTTGCTTAGTCCTAATAAAGTTGGCAACGAGATAGAGTAAGTAGTTTCTTGTGTTAGAGTCATATTAAAAGTGCCGAACTTGTTATATTCGATGATATTGTGTTTCACATTTCTATTTGTTATATGTATTGATACAATTAACGCGTGCATAAAGTGATTCGGCCCATAGCGATGTAGAATACAAAACGGTCAGACAAGTAGATCCTAAGCAGGGCTTTCAAAAGTATTCAGTTAACCGCGGACAGCAGGGGAGTAAACAGGATTTATGTAAAGGGAACGGGGAAGGGGGCAGGGTTTGTGAATGGGATAGGAGCTTTAGTTTACAACTATAGTTTCCTTTTGCGTCGCTAGAATGTGCCTTGATATCATTGAAACTACTTTAGCTTGGCCAGCTATTAATTTTTAAATATTTCTAATTACTCGTCAAAATATCACTATTGTAGTATTAATTGAGATTATTTTATTTACGTGAACTTGGTTTGGTGAGGGGGGCAGCTTCCCCCCCCCTCCCCTTGGCTACGCCCATGGGACAAGCTATAGTCCTATGTATTAACTTCTGATCAAAAGTGCCCATTTAAATTATATTAACATTATAGCAACAGATGGCGAAATAAAATTTGTCTGTGTTTCATTCTGCTCACAGTTTAAAAAACCTCTGAATCATTTGAAAAACCTATACATTTCCTCAAATTTTAAGAACTACCTTAAAAAGACACAAAATATTTATTACAACTATTAGTATTTAATTTATTGATGAACATGCAATAATGAAATATTTATAATCAGCTAAATAAATAATTATTTAAAACTACAATCTTGTATTAAACTATTTTGCACAATAATAACATACCGTTCTAAATTAATGATTTTGGATCATTAGGATCTAAACCCGAATCATCATTTACTTCAGCCGTGGCAGTAGGAGTAGATGCAGAAGTTGATGGTGTTGAAGGAAATACAGTGTAAGTTGCCATTGTGCCAATGTTCTTCAAAACAGTGTCTGGAATTTCGTTATCATAACAACACTTCCCAATACGTTTCGGACCAGCCCTGATGTGGAGAATCCCATTAAGTACATCGTCACCCATTCTGTTTCTCAAATCTGTTTTTACCAAATTCATCTGACTGAAAGTTATTTCTATTTCAGCATTTAACCAAGGTAACACTAGCAGACAAAAAGCCAAATCATAAACTTCTTTAAAATATTTTTCTCCACTAGCATCTGTGTAATCGATGACTTTTTGCAAAAAAAAAAAAAAATCAGCAATGTTTTATGTACGACCACATTCTACCAAAGTCAGTTTCCTACACTGAAAATTAATTTTTGTAATTTCATCTCGTGAACATTGCATAAGCTCTGCCAATGGAATACTGGATTTTTTGAAGACACGCAGAGATTCCTTAGGGGAAAGGATTGCAATATTCTGAATAACACCAATGTTCGTATGCAGCCGTTGTTACTTACCAATTTTACCACAAAGTTAACGCAACGCACCTTTCCCTGAATGCGACTTCTGCCTGAACAGTAAGTACGTGTCGATTTCTTAACTCTTCCATTTTTTTTTTCAGTAGCAACTTTCTTATTCAAACCGTCGATAAGAAAGATAAGATCCTTCAGAAGTTTACTTGGATCACAAGAATTTACCTGAATGTATTTGTTTACATGCTGGGTTTTAAAAACAGAACATAGAGTTCATTGACTGGACCATTAAACATTTCGAAAAGCATTTGTGCGGTGTAGCACCTGTCAGTGTTTCTTACAATATCAAAATGTGTTTTCAGTTGAAGTCACTGATCGTGGAGATGATTAACTGCTACCTCTATAGAAAGCCACCGCGTTTGTGATACCTGTACAACCTTCAAGGGAGTTGTTCCTTCATTAATCGCACAATAGAGATTTTCATATGTCGTTTGTCTAACTGAAGATCTGGCAAACCAATTATGTGTTTCTGAAAGCAACAATTTCAAATTTCTTGGCAGTACTTCTGCAGCAGCAGATGATACAGCTAACTGCACCGAATGACATACACAACTTATAAGAACAAGTTGTTCCACGTCTTTTTTCAGTTTTTGATATACACCAACCATAACATTTGCATTAATAGGTTCCTATTCCCCTTAGTTTTGTCAATTCAAAATTAAATTTGGGAAACAGTAGATTTCGCTACCTCAACATTATACGCAGCATCTGCCGACAACAATTCAAATGAACCCATAAAAGTTGAAACTAAACACTTCTGATTTTGAGAGTAATAAATAATTCACAAACCTAATTGTTTAGTCACACTGATATCGGTTAACTCATCTATAAGGAGGCTATAAAAACATACAAATGTTCAGTTTTAATTCCTGCTGAATTGAGTGAATGAGTGCCCAAAACATTTTTCATTATAGATGTACACTTGGTACGATGCAGTTTAATGTCACGATGCAGTTTAATGTCACTAGCTTTAAAACATCTCTGGCACAGGTCTGTGAGATGATCTACAACACGATTGGCCGAATGACAGGCTATGAATAATGATAAACCTCCCTCTCTTCAAGCATTATCAATATTTGTTGCATGACTTTATGTTCGAAAATTGATCTTAGATTGGCGTTTAGAGCTAAACGGCTCTGCTGCGGAAGTATGATTTTACTTTATTCTGTGGTCTAACAAATATTTTAGTCTAGCTTTCAAATTGCAGCGACAATAACTGCAACGTACTGTAGTGTTGTCTTCTGGTACTTCCTTATCCAGTTCTGTAAAAAATTGTCCCTAAGCCATTCTTTCCTAAATTTCTGAAAGTATGAAAGTTTGGTTTTCCCCATTTTTCAGCTAAAAGTGATTTATACTTCTCTAAATAATAATAATAATTGAAAAACACGAGAAACTAATGTAACGTATCACACACATTAATAACCGTGCAAATATGAATCTTGATTCCTTAATTAAAATACTGAAAGCTTGATGTGAAACCACGATAATACACACTCCAACACGAGTCACAACACTAATTACAGGATAGACACGTATGTCGGAGAAACAAACACAAACCAACATGCGAGTTAATACCGACTGGACACACTGCATCCACGCGCCGATTAGGACTGATGTTAAAGCTGGGAGGAGGCCCTATCTTACTTAGCAGAAAGGGGATTTCCCAAGCGACCACATAAATAGGGGAATCTCGCCCATGTGCGTACTGTCCGAGTCATATTTACGTGAAACTGACTGACTCGATAAGAAGAGGTAGAAAAAAAAACCCTGAAATTACCTTACACAAATCCTTCACGTTTCCCTCTGGCCCTCTGCCAGAATCATTTTACCCTCTGACTGACACGATGAACCTGCAGATTCAGAGCGAAACCTCCGATGTTGGCAACCCTGCGCGTGTGAAGGTCAACTCTTTACACAGACAGTACCCTCGCCCTCTCAAGCGAAGGGCTCTGCGTCCTCCTGGGTTTTTCACTACTTCATTGTCGGATATTCATGCCATGAGAGATCCTGCAGGCAGTCATCCCAGGTGGGGAGCCCTAATGTAAAGGTCAGCTCCTCGCTTCGTTCCCTCTTTTTAATCTGCATCCGCGACCAGTGTCGACCTCTGACCTTTGCACACCACCCTTCGTATCGCTCATGACCTTCGCCTTCACGGGTAACGCGCCGAGGTCGCGGTGTGACGCTTGTTAGCAAATGGCACCGTTTGCGCAACCCAGCGCTCAGTTCGTCCGGAATAGTAATTTGTACGTTTTATTTCTCTTTGTGTGTGTGAACAGACCGAGAAACTTTAGTTTAAAATGCTCTCTGCAGCTACTGGCAGAGGCTTGCGCAAGGCGCGTTATTGGTTGGTGACAGGCCTTCTCCACAGATACATCGCCGCAACATCCACAGAGCAATTAAAGTAGAGAGACGACACTAATTTGCAATGTTTTAAAGGGGAAATTGCATTTTTTAACCACCTCGTAATAAACTGAGCAAAAGTATTTTGGTCATGTCCCAGTTTATAATTTTTAAGCATGAATAAATTTCCATTCTGTTTTTGGTTTTGGCAACACGGCTGTGCCATGAGAAAAGCGTGGGTCGAAAGGAGACCTATAGGATTTCGCCCTCCTGGCAACATCCAGCATGCTTCTCGAGTCCACGGGATGCTGTTCCGTTGTTCTAGAGTCCAGTGGCGATGTAGTTTTGCACCAGCGTAAACGACAAGTGGCATTTCGGCGTACACCCACAGGCTGTTCATGGTAAACTGAGAACTTTTGAAAGCCCTGCTCAAGATCTACTTGTATGCACATTGTGTATTCTTCCGCCATAAAATTAGCATTACCATGGACCTGATCACTTTCATCACGCCTCGGTCGAGTGAAACTGTGACATTATTAGAAAAGCAAATATTTTGGAAATTTGCTAATTCTTACACTTGAGTACATTAAAAAACAGAAAGCAACGTTAAGCAAATTATAGTTGTAAATTAAAAAATAAACTAAATAATTGACAGCTCTTAATCAGTTTCACGTGAATTCGGGGTGCCTATGAGTTGAACAGTTAACTTTTTAGAGCAACACCGTTTTGGGTTTATTCGTATATCTTCGTAATCGTTGAGATATAACATTACAAGTCCAGGATTGTTTACATCCACGTACAAATATACTAAAAAGATTTTTTGAATTTGTAACGGATTGGATTCAATTCATGTTTTCTTACGCGAGGAAAGCGAACTATTTATGTCATATTTTTTAAACACGTAAAACGCAAATCTAAAGTTTTACAAAAAAAAATGTAAATATAAGAAAAATGTTAATTCTTTTTAAGGCATGCTTAGCAAGATTAATTGTACAAATATTCAAATGTTAGGCATGGACCAGCGGCGTGTGGTGAACTTTTGCAAGGTAAGATGTGTTTTGCTCTGTGCTGTACCTAATCGTTAGTTTACACATCGGCCACTTAAACGTCGTTATGCAGTTGACGTCACAGCACATGTGTAATGTGTGTCTCGCCGCTCTCTCGTGAGTGGCAGCAGTATATTAAATTTATCCCGGCTCCACTCTGTTAACTGGTTCCTGCTGCGTGCGCCGAGTGTGTACAGCACTGAGCAAGCACCAGCGTACCTTGCAACACTTCACCACACGCCGCTGCCATGGACAAAATAAATATGTACAAATATGATTACATTCAAAAGTTAAAGAGATTAAGGAAAAATAACGTAATTCGACTCTAATTTCATTGATATGATAGCTAATGCAATTTTCTTTCAATGCAAATATCCCATTCCTACAAGAGGTAGGGCTGTGCTCCAAACTAGTAAAATGGCGGTTTTCACATCTGATAACGTATAAATTATGGATTTAAAAAAAAATAGTGATATAAGCCCTGACAGCAACATCTGATGGAGATACACGCAGATTATCTGGCCGCTGCAGAAGCGAATTAGCTATAGCTAGACATAATGGAAATTACAGAAACATTTTTGAGCCAACATATCTTCAATAACACTCTAGCTAGTTTATTCTTTTACGATTGGACGAACAAGGTTTTGAATCGGCTAAGTTGTTTGTAGACCAATCACGAACGTTCTGCCTTTTAGCATCAGAATTCTCACTGGTCCAGTGAAATGGGATAGTATCTTCGTACATGCATGACAGCCAATAAGAAAAGAAAAATGTCGTGCGTGTGTACAGTACGTAGAATCCTAGCAAACGGTCAACTTTTCCCGCGATAAACCATCATCTCTAGCTATAGCTACGTGGTGCGGGGCTGCGGAGAAGTCTCAATTCATCGCGAATGTATTACATGAGGGTGAATGTATTACAGGAGGGGGGGGGCTGACCCCCCGTGCCTGGCGGGGTGAGTCAGAAAGCGCGTGCACGCACGTCCATGCGTCACTAACAATGCCGACGCCTACCCCCCAAATTATTTGCCGGCACATCATCTGAGTCACGTCTCCATCTGGCGGCAAGTCACGTGACGGCCCTGTGCACTTCCGGGCGAGAGGCAAAGTCACAGTATAGTCCGTTCACGGTTACTTCCAACTTTTCTGAAGCCCTGCTAAAGTTATACTTCAAGGATATTCCTCCGTCTCATTTAAACAAAGTTTAGAAAATTACACGAAAAGAACGACGCACTGCATTCGTGTGCACTAAGTTTAACCAAACACACCTTTTTTTTCTCTCCCTGTTTTTATTCATATTAATTACAAATGACACGTATAACCTGTTCGCGAGGAATTGAAAGTGCATACTGCCTACCTGTATGGGAAATATACGCTCGTGGCGATCTTCTAAAAAAATTACGAAGAATACATTTTGTTTGATACGCCTGCCTTTAAAATTAACGCACTGAAGCGAAATTTCCTCAACTTGGGTTTTCTTATTTAAATTTCGCAGCAGCCAGCCGGTAGGCAGTGCCCTTAACACAAGTATAAAACGCTTCTGATACGCGACATATTCAGGAAACAATCAAACCCTTCAAACATTGGGTGATTTTTCAAAGGTTTGATTTCTAAAAGTGGGAAGAAACAGCGAATAGACTATACAGTAAAACCCTCTTAAGAAGTTTCCCACTTAATTAGTTTCCTGCTTAAGGCGCCCGTCTACCTGGCGCTTGAACTGCGTTGCAGTGGGTTCCATATACACGTTTCTCAACGAAACTATTAAGCGTGCGTCCAACGTGCTGATCTACGAAAAGAACACACACTTCAGACGAGAGCTGTTAAGTACTTTCAAAATATCACGTACGTTAGAAACATCAATTCAGAGTACTCCAAAACCGCTAAAAACTGCCTTTCCAAGGCGCTGTAGCTCAAAATGCACGCATCAGATACATACAAAACTACTATAGGCGCCTGCACTGAACCTTCCTAAAGACTTCCCACTAATAAAATAATATGGTCACCGCTGAAAGTCCCATAGGTACACGCAGCACGACGAGAACACTGCACGCCAGTTCAGAGCCT
>NQII01000384.1:40299-68858 GCA_002778355.1 Clitarchus hookeri | reverse complement strand
TTCCAGGTAGACGGGGGGGCCTTAATACTGTTAGGAGCGTGACCTCCCGCCTCGCGCACCAAGTTCCCGTTACGTGCAGGCCGACTTTGTGGAAGGGCTAACCCTCCTCGACCCTCGTCATCTCCCCAGGCGGTCTGCCCTGTCGCGCGGCCCGGCTCCTGGCTGGCTTCACAGCCCCTCCTGCCCCCATTGCTGGAGAAGCCGACAAGTGTAGAGGTTACGCAAGAATATTCTGGGAATTACGACCCTGGGCGCAACGCGGCATTTAGAGAAATTTGTGGGCGATGGCCTACGACCCTACAAGCCACATCTGGACTGTCAGGAGTCTTTTTGTGGACGTCAAAAGGCTGAGTGCGGTGTCCAGGTGAAGACGAGTGCGACGAGGGACGTCGGTGAAGAGGACGGACGCCGACGGGAGATTACGAGGCGACGGCGGGTGAGGTGTTCGTGGTGTGAACGGACGAGAGGGCGCTCGGAGAACTCTAGAACATTGCGGACTGGTGGCACCTGGACTAAACTGAGGTGCGACCGAATGAACATGTAGTACGGATTTTATTGTAAATATTGGAACTGTCGATATGGACATATAATTTATAAAAATAATTGAATAGGTTTTGATTTACTGTCTATTGGGACTGATTTTTAATTATTTAATTACATTAATTTCTTCGAGGTAATTGTAAAATGCATGAATTGAATTCGTTAATTGTAAACAGCAAGTGATATCAATTTATTGCGAGAATTTGGATCGAGAGAATTTTTATTGTAGTTATTGTAAATAAAATTAGAAAATCTTAATTAACTCTTTTATTTAATTAAGACCTCCGTCCCTGTACGAACCTGGTTTACAT
This sequence comes from Clitarchus hookeri, assembly GCA_002778355.1. Classification (NCBI taxonomy): domain Eukaryota; kingdom Metazoa; phylum Arthropoda; class Insecta; order Phasmatodea; family Phasmatidae; genus Clitarchus; species Clitarchus hookeri. Next base: position 68,007 of record NQII01000384.1, on the reverse strand, counting down.
TGGCTTTGAGAGAAAATTGTAACAATACGTTCATTAATTTTACACCTCGGTATATACACATGCATAATTTAATCCTTTTAATAAGGTTTCTAGATTTATAAGCATTGGTTTTTTTTAGTCCGTTCAGTAACGTCTTAATAGGGCTTTCCTTGTCGGCCACGAAAAAGTAATTTTAAAAAATAGCAACTGTGATTTGTCCAAAAATGTTTTCAATGTAGCGTTATGAACTACATTGTTAGATCACGACATTTGAGATACTGTAAAATAAATATTTGTATTTTCGAAATTTTATTTTTGATATTATTGTTTTTGATATTGGTTTTATCAACATGCCCGTTGTTACGAGATTAGAAATGTCGATACTTGCAACTAAAATAGAAGTAAATAGCCCAATTCGATATTTGCATTGTTAATATAAGCGATATGAGTGATTACCGTCATAGGTTTTTCATTGCTTTAGGGAAGCGATGTACTTCATCGTTATCGAAATAACTGGCGTGTACCGAAACGATACTGTAAAATGGATATCGCAATCGAACAGCCCTACCGCTAAGTCAGCTACCTCTGTTCGCTTTTCTCTGCATACTTCCTTACTTAAATTTACAAAAGAGATATAACGATAGCATTAACGGGGCACTATCGTGATAGCTGAGAGGTTTTCACGCTCAGTTTTACGGAAGCAGTGCTATTTTCCATCGCAGTTTCTGCAGTATCTCCCCAAAAAATTCGTTCAGTTTTGATTTTCAAGTGCTTTGAGAAAATTCCCTCATATACCACGTATTTCTAAACCATGGGGACAAACTTCGGCAGGCAATTCCTTACGAAAATATAAGACGAAAATGCCATACAACTTATCCCTTAAAGTGATCATTACGGGAGCTGTGCGCCCCCAAAATTTGAGTTTTAAAATGCATTTAGTTGAAAATACCAGACACCACTTGTGATTAAGCAACAAATCGGTGAATGGTGTTTCGTATAAAAAAGATATCACGCCTCTAAAAACACGGTCAGTAATATCATCCCTCTTCCTTTCGGAAAGGGCTGTTGGCACCCTATGTTTACATCAAACTTTCTAACACTACGTTCTAAGCAGTTTTTACAGACAACCTGTGAAATAGCACGTCTTAATTAACAAAAAGGTTTGTCTTATCGGAACGCTGAGGTGAACCGTTTGTGAGATAATTCGTGCTGGACAGTCGAAAAAGAACGTGTGTTGCCTACCAGGTGGCCAAACCACATTACAGAGGAAGGCCATTTAAATGAGGATTTTTCAGAGGCGCACAGTTTCCTTAATAATCACTTGACGAGAAAAGTGGTACTTATATTTTAGTGTTACATTTTCGTCAGGAATACCCTGCCGAAGTTTGTCGCAATATTTTAGAAACACGTGTAATATCGCAGCCAGCACTACAAATATATTTCCCTTGTTTCTTCCCCGAAATACAGGGTGATTCTAAAATCATGGGACAAACATTGAGGGGTGGTAGAGCTCACTAAAATAAACAATTATTGTATAGGGACATATGGGCGGAAGTGACGCGTTGAGACCCAAACACAAAAACATAACACATTAACGGAAACATAAAATGCTCATTAGCAGCATACTTAACTGATTCCGTACAGAAAATGTTAAAACAGTTGCTGGAAATGCATCCACCAACAGTCACGCATGCTTGGCGACCTCTACATATGGCGTGATTGGCTGACAATGGTGGCGTGCGGGAAATACCCGGCGTATTTGAATCTGTTCGCCAATCACTCCACCGACGCTACCAAGCTTGCATTACTGTCGGTGGTAGCAATTTTGAGCAATTATTATAAACATTGCTGTAAAAAAGGCATTTAGTGGCGACGTTGTAAATAAACAATGCGTTGCATTTCATATGTTAGTTTTTTGTTTGTGCCTCAACGCGTCACTCCCGCCCATATATTCCTATACAATAATTGTTTGTTTTAGTGAGCTCTACCATCCCTCAATGTTTGTCCCATGATCTTAGAATCATCCTGTATATCAGTGATTGTATGCGTGATCGTATATACGCCTGAAAATTCCGTAACAAAATTTCCACCCCATCTGAAGTGCGTAAAAACGTAGTGAAGTACNTGTGTTTGTGCCTCAACGCGTCACTCCCGCCCATATATTCCTATACAAGAATTGTTTGTTTTAGTGAGCTCTACCATCCCTCAATGTTTGTCCCATGATCTTAGAATCATCCTGTATATCAGTGATTGTATGCTTGATCGTATATACGCCTGAAAATTCCGTAACAAAATTTCCACCCCATCTGAAGTGCGTAAAAACGTAGTGAAGTACGTAGAGATCAAGAACATAACAACATTAAGCGCGTAGAGAAATGTAGTTATTGTGTATCGGGCTTCGGTGCACGAATCTGTCAAGTGAAATAGGCATGACTAGGGGCAGGAAATTTTAACTTTTTGAATGATCTGCAGGCTTGACTTCACGGTCCTATATATTTTCTAGCCTCAGCTTTGTGTTCATTGGCTGTTGCCCCAGTGTGTGGCCAGTTTTATCTCTAACCAGGTGGCACGGGATTCGCATCTTATTTCCTCGCAGGTCTGTTATTGGCTCAGAAGTTCACCTGCGCGTGTTTAATAAATGTGGTCCCATTGAAAACATAACAGAAATGTTCATGTGTTTGAGGCCTAGCTTGTCCTGAAATCAACTCGCGAAATGCTCCAGTCCGTGTTCATGACCTACGCACAGACTAGATAAGCACACAGAGACGAAATGGCGTGGCGGTTCCTTTGATGTGGGCGTACTCCTTCTCTGATTGGCTGCGCGAGGTTCTGAAATGAGCCTCGTGTCTTGTGCATGTTGCGACAAGGTCCCCTATTGGCTAGGCTGCCGACTGGTGAGTAGGTTAGAATAACACTATAGTAAATACGTAAATTTATTCAGACTAACTAGCTGAACAAGAGACAGAGCGCCACACATTTTGAGTTTTTTTTTTAAATACTTTTTTTTAACAAGAGTTTCTTGATACTGAGATAAGCTGGGTGAATGTTGTAAATATCACGGCACGATTCGTAAGGTAGGTGAAAAATAAAAAGGGGGAGGGGAGGGGAGGATTTTGAATTATCCAGGAAGCACAAGAAAACCTATGCTAACACAAAAAAGTAACAACTAATAAAACACGAAACAAGTCATCTTTGTTGATTCTGCTGTATTGGTTCATCGAAAGAACATTACCGCAGCTACTTTGTACTATTGCGGTTTCCTCGCGGTGAAACATCTGGGACTGTTGATAATACCTGCCACGTGTTGGGGATTGACGTTTTGCCTGTTGTGTTTCAAGGTCACTTGTTATTGAAAATTTAATACGTATAGCGAGCGCTTTACTATGCCACATCATGATTTAACATTCACTTGTTTTTGTACTGTGTAATATAACATATATAAGTATATAAAATTGAATAAAATGAACTATTATAAATCGTTTTGTTGGTTTGTAAATTCTTCATGTACTGTAAGATGAGTTTAAATTTTGATATTTTCAGTGGCAGGGGCCGATCGGACTTCTTGGAATGTCGCTTTTGATTGTTCAAGCATTCACAAAATTAGCAGAAAAAAACCTGTACATATAAATAGATATTAAAAACAAATATCCATGGTATTGAAATTGACTTTGCAGAATTGCGAGAAAATAGCATGAAAATGTTTCTCGGGGGAGAAGGGGGGTGGTGTCTAACATGTACTTGGCACTTTTCGGCAGATACAAATATTTCTTTCAATAAACATTTTTTTTTTTCAAATTAAATTGCTTTTGTAAATTACTGCAGTAAAAACAGAAGTGCTTCATAGCTTTAAAATAACTAAATTAAAATAGCATGAAAATAATTTTTAAACAATGCGATCTTTACTGCCGGCATTTGCGAGGATGGATGAAGATTTTGCGAACCATTCTAACTGAAATACCGAACAGGAAATTACTTTTAACGCATATAACTTTAACATTTGTAGGTCGTCTACGATAATTATCATTTTTTTTTGTCTAGTGTGTCAATAACAACATTTAGGCTTTGTCTACGCGTGCTTGTCTTTGGTGGAATACTACGAAGGTTCAAAAATAATTTCGTTGGACAAAGTTGAAGGAAACATGGTTTGCATAGCGTCCAAAAACCTGCACGTAACGTACGAAGGACATTTATCTAATGGGGGGAACATTTCAGACCTACATTTGGAGTTATCTAAAAATATTATTTTTCTTATCTACAAACATTTGAAGAGAGTAATTTGAGGTCTCGTGTTTTGATTGACTGGCGTTAGCAGTATCCTGCTAACGCGGTTATTTCAGCACGCACGTACGTAATGGACGTTGCATTTGTAATGCGTTACGGTAACGTGCAAGTATCTAATTTTATTGTTATTGTTTTTGTACTCGTTAGCTCGCGAGAACTGAACGCAGATCGTTATGAATTATAATTTTTATGCAAATTCATATAGTAGATAAAATCAAATATAGGCCCGTGAGATACCCGTGTCACTTATTCTTGATGAGCTCTTTTTTTTAATGTGTATTTCGTGGCATAGGTAAGGCTATGCTATTTTGGATGCAAGCTGTTTGAAATGACTGTAAACCGAAATTACTACGATTCCTAAAGTCCTTCTTGCCGCCTAAGAGGCTGTAACATCCCTTATACAGAAATTATTCGTTTTAGTGTCACAACAGAAGAGTCAGGGTCATTACTGAAAATGTTTCCTTATAGNCCCCTTATACAGAAATTATTCGTTTTAGTGTCACAACAGAAGAGTCAGGGTCATTACTGAAAATGTTTCCTTATAGATTTCATAGTTCTGTGCAAATATTTGTACCTGATTGTTAATAGGTTCTCCCTGGTTGTCATTAAAAGGTGAGAATAAATTACGTAATGGATATAATTATGTATTAAATTAATTGTTGCATAAATATGCGTTGGAGTTCACATATTATGTCCGTAATTATGGGTAAGGTAATCATCTAAGCTTTTATTGTCGCATTGTTAAAAATAAATCCTCAGAAATTTGAATCAGGAAGAAATAAATAAGAAATNTCATCTAAGCTTTTATTGTCGCATTGTTAAAAATAAATCCTCAGAAATTTGAATCAGGAAGAAATAAATAAGAAATGTAATATGGCGTGTGACACGGGCTAAGTGTTCAGTTTAGCACTTCAGAAAACATGAATTGATAGTGTCAGGCATGTCTGGCGTGTGTGCGTTATATTACGAGCTAAACACTAAACATCAAAGGCGCGGTATGCATATTTACAGCCGCAGATACACGCCGTGTTGCAGGAGCGCGGTCTGATTATGCTTTATTTTTAACAGCCCCCGCAGAGCTATATTTCAGTCTCGGCGGCGACGAAGAATGCACGCAATCAGTGCCGCACAGCCGCGGGCACTTGGCACGCGGCCAGGATCGAACACACGGACCTCTGCAGTATGGTTGCGCCACATCTATCGATCGCCTGCAGCCGTCTGTCGGGAATGCTGCTGCCATCTAGCGGTTGACGTTGACACTGCGTGCTCGAACTTCCGCACATGTCCGTCACCAAATCAGCTGATAAGCCGGCCGGCATCGTCCGTTGCCAACTTAAAACGTGAAAANTGGCACGCGGCCAGGATCGAACACACGGACCTCTGCAGTATGGTTGCGCCACATCTATCGATCGCCTGCAGCCGTCCGTCGGGAATGCTGCTGCCATCTAGCGGTTGACGTTGACACTGCGTGCTCGAGCTTCCGCACATGTCCGTCACCAAATCAGCTGATAAGCCGGCCGGCATCGTCCGTTGCCAACTTAAAACGTGAAAANGCTTCCGCACATGTCCGTCACCAAATCAGCTGATAAGCCGGCCGGCATCGTCCGTTGCCAACTTAAAACGTGAAAATTAACTTTTTCTTACAGTATTATTCGATGGTTGCTAGTTTAAATAAAAATTAAAGCTAATTCCCACTTTGTTTTCTATTTCAAGTAATCAGTTGATTTTTAAGTTACCTTTTTAGAAATAATAATTTGCTGAAGATTTTGCAATTGCCAGTGTTTGTGTAACCGACACTTTTCACGTTGTTTTATATTCATTTAAGGAAGCATAACAATGCACTTGTAAAGTTAATGGCAAGCACGAAATTTCGAACGTTTGTTTCTTTTCTGCAGTAATACCGTTTTCTAACCCTACTGTAAGCTGATGTAATTATTATGTTTTCCGAACTCGTTTTAACCAAAGGCGTAGGCAGTTTTTTTTTCCAACTGGACGGAGGAGAGAGTCTCTGCATTTACAGGTACAAACTCTGACTTCCTGGGAAGGAAAATTTTCCACCCTAATGATATACAATAATGTACTTCAAAGATAATTTCAAGATGTTCTGATGACAATTACGTTTTCTTAATGCATCTGTAATTTGCATGCTACGTTGGCCAGGCGAAATCTGAGAGGTAATGGGCGCATATTGTAAACTAATTGAATTGTACTGTGTTTGCAAGGCTCATTTAAAATAAATGACCCATGGTGTAAGATAGATAAACTTACTGTTATCTCCTCACTGAAGCAGCAGTTCTATTGGATTCCACGGACTCAACTTACGTCGAATGAACTCATTGCAGTACTATTACAGAAAAGTGTTACGCAGCCCATATTTACTAGTTTAGGAACATATGTATGGCTAAATAACGCATGATTTAAAAAACTGTAGTGATATCGTGCGATTCTGCGAAGTAAAATAACAAACTTCACCTTCAGTTAGTTGTGTTAAAGCATTTACCTGNGTAGTGATATCGTGCGATTCTGCGAAGTAAAATAACAAACTTCACCTTCAGTTAGTTGTGTTAAAGCATTTACCTGTCTGTGATGGTCTCAACTGAGCCGAAACTATATGTTGAAATATGTTGTCGTTTTTGTAAATAATACAAACATAATGTTTCGTTATTGAATACTGGTTGAATGACTTCATGCATAAGAGTATATCGCCAGAAATTCATACGGCATGCCATTATCAAAAACACATTATTTGTTTATATTGTAATAATTAGATTTTACTAGCAGTCATCCACGTAACGAGTAGGTTTTATTTAGTATAAACTCACATATACTGGAAATAAACAATTATTTTACAATGAATATCTAATATATAAAATTCTCCCGTCACAGTGTTAGTCACTGAACTCCTCCGAAACGGCTGGACCGATTTTNGCCTGTGATGGTCTCAACTGAGCCGAAACTATATGTTGAAATATGTCGTAGTTTTTGTAAATAATACAAAGGTAATGTTTCGTTATTGAATACTGGTGGAATGACTTCATGCATAAGAGTATATCGCCAGAAATTCATACTGCATGCCATTAACACAAATACACTATTTGTTTATATTGTAATAATTAGATTTTACTAGCAGTCATCCACGTAACGGGTAGGTTTTATTTAGTATAAACTCACATATACTGGAAGTAAACAATTATTTTACAATAAACATTATTGTTATAAATTTATAGCTGTAACAAGTCGTTCAGTACGATGGTTTGTGCTCGTGTTACCAATGGCAATGTTAAGGGACTNTATTAATATAAATTTATAGCTGTAACAAGTCGTTCAGTACGATGGTTTGTGCTCGTGTTACCAATGGCAATGTTAAGGGACTAATTTTATTGAAATCACTAGGCAAGAACAGGAAATGATTGCATTTAAAGCCGTGTTTACTACCAGAATGTTGAGCATTGTTGTTCGTGGCACATATCATTATTAATATACGGTATGTATGAGGGTGATCAAAAAATTCTTGTACTCTTCGAGTGCTTGCATGGTAATACCGAGATGTAGGTTCTAATAAGCAAGCACAATATAGATTTTACGCAAAATACGCTATTTTCTGAGAAGAAATGCAACACATAAAAGTAAAACAAGCTCTTCTGTATATTTGTTTGAACTTTTGGTTGTGCATGTGCGACTACTGGCTGCTTGAAAGTGCTACACCTTTTAAGAGCTATACAGTATCTTCCAAAATGATGAAGCAGCATTTTTTTTCTCACGAAAGAAATGTGTGCCAGACTGACAGAATGTAGTATCACAATCGATTTGCCTAAGGATGTAACAATTTGTGTGCAAAGAAGTTGATTGTGACGTAATTTTCTTAAAATTAATAATTATATGTTAGACAAGACTAAATAGAAGACCATTTGTAATACTACCACTTGCCATCAGTGAGGGAACTTTGTAATGACATTTTTTGGCAGGGAAATATTTTTCCTCTCACTTTTAGTGCTCTTTGCTTTTTACTNTTCTCACGAAAGAAATGTGTGCCAGACTGACAGAATGTAGTATCACAATCGATTTGCCTAAGGATGTAACAATTTGTGTGCAAAGAAGTTGATTGTGACGTAATTTTCTTAAAATTAATAATTATATGTTAAACAAGACTAAATAGAAGACCATTTGTAATACTACCACTTCCCATCATTGAGGGAACTTTGTAATGACATTTTTTGGCAGGGAAATATTTTTCCTCTCACTTTTAGTGCTCTTTGCTTTTTACTCTAAAGCATCAAAAGTACTTTTAAAAGTAAATCATAGGCAAAAATTGTGCGTTCTCTGAGCTGTTGTGCTGAGCAAGAAATCAGAACAATACAAATAATGACAGGCAAAAGATAAAAAGAGGTGAAATAGTGTCTAAGGAAAAATACCTGTATTTAAAATGTAAGTGAGCCACTTACGTACAGTATATTAGCTATTTCACCACAGTTTAACTCACTAAAATTTTCCCGGTTAGTTAAAAAAAAAAATTAAGACTTGATTTATTTATTCAACCTATATACTTGTTCTTCAAGCGTTTTAAATGTTAGTAGTTGAAAACGGGGGGGTTCCTTTAAAATGATTTCCTTGATAACATTATATGAACAGTTATATTTTAGAATTTGGATGTTAAATGTAAACACTGAGCCTAATTTGATTTTGTATGCAACGCACAACTCTAGAGAAAGCCGCGTCTTTCTGATAACTCCGCAAGCAGACTCGCAATGGGATAGCCTCGTATCGCTCTTTTAACAGACGCAGTAATGAAACGCACGAAGCACGTGACGCGCCGTGACGTGAGAGAACTACACTTCCGAAAAAAACATAATTTCAAATATTTGGATGCTTGCCGGCCTGGTATTGAGGGAGTTCGNGAACAGTTATATTTTAGAATTTGGATGTTAAATGTAAACACTGAGCCTAATTTGATTTTGTATGCAACGCACAACTTTAGAGAAAGCCGCGTCTTTCTGATAACTCCGCAAGCAGACTCGCAATGGGATAGCCTCGTATCGCTCTTTTAACAGACGCAGTAATGAAACGCACGAAGCACGTGACGCGAGAGAACTACACTTCCGAAAAAAACATAATTTCAAATATTTGGATGCTTGCCGGCCTGGTATTGAGGGAGTTCGNCGAGAGAACTACACTTCCGAAAAAAACATAATTTCAAATATTTGGATGCTTGCCGGCCTGGTATTGAGGGAGTTCGGGAATAACTCGCTTAGGTACCGACTGCGTCATCTGCCTATAGCGTTGAATGGCGCGTATCGGGTACGCAGATCCCAGTAAGGGTTTCGCATCGAATCATTTCTCGTACGAAATGCACTGGCTGGTGGTGGATGGTGAAATTGTGGCAAGGCGTGCCGGTATTTTCAGTTCCTAGTTGGCGGATCAGAAACTCAAAAGTTTTCTAACTTGTGCTCTCCGGCTTACTCGTGACTGATCGCAGTGCATTCGGATCAGCAACTCCCAAGTGACTGTTAGTTCACATACTGCATGAAGTTAGCTACGGGCCAATAGTGCTGCGATATTTTTAGAATTTTCAAGTAATACACAATTATAATAGTCTAATAAAAGGTTTTTCTATCAACACATTAAAAAAAAGGTCCTACACGCACATGAAAACTTGAAGATTTAACTTCTGTGAAAATCACACATGCCAGCACACAGCCATAACACGGACGATTTTCCTCAAAATTAGCTAGCTCTGTTTGGCTTCAAAGACCGGATAAATATTTCTTATACAAGTACCTACTGAATCCCTAGTGGCTGAGTTATGCTAGATAGTGATTTATATATAGCTCACGCGTTGACAGATTTAAATAAATTGCACACAGGCCGCAGCAAGAAGCACTGGAGAAGTAGTTTGTACTTACGATATTCGGGCTGAGCGTGTCACTCATGGTTGATGCGACGCAGTCACGTAGATCACGCACACGCACACGCACATGTGCACTCCGGCGCCCACGTGGGCTTCAGTTCTCTGGCGGTGATCACCGCCGCCATATTGCTGGAGAGTACGTGTTCCCCCTTCACACCCCCCGTGCTTAAAACACGCCCGTCCGCCACTCGAGTACCACAAGGTCACACGATCAGGTCCACATGTCGGGGGAAGAAACTGTGTTCGGCGAAAAAATAGACTCCTGAAAACTTAACAACTGAAACAGAGAATGTATCACCTCGCAGCAGTCACTCGCTTAAATCTAAGCGTCCTTAGATGGCAACGCAAAAAAAAAAAAAATCATTTGAATTCTATACAAAGCTGCAATCCGACTTAAGCAGTAAAGATAATAAAAGCCCTTATTTTCGAAAAATATGCATAGTAAAAAATTTAAATATTAAATCTAAAATAAATGACAAACAATGTTATAAATTATTTTAAAGCTATTCAAATATGTTGTTATTAACGGCGGTAAAAAGAATGATTATCACAAACACCCGTACTAGGAATGTTCACCAACGGATTGTCTGAAAACGTGCTACGTCAACAACATTCCGGCGAAGTGCGGTCGCATGTGCTACTGCTAATAGTTCGTTCGCAGCCCGCGAGATTTCGTTCGTCGCGCACCGTCGCGCGCCCCATTCGACTGTCCGCGTTGCCGCGTCGACGGCCGCCTTTTATCGGCGCTTTGTTGTGTGTGTCTGCGCGCGATGCATTCGACCCTGCATTGCGGCATCCCAGGCGCCCCGAGTCGAGGCAGAAGTACCTTTATACTTGGCAGAGCCGCGAGCTGCCAGGCCACGCCTCCCGCGCTCTGCCATTGGCCGGCACGGGCCCGCCCTCCACCCCTCGCACCAACCATTCCACTATCAACCCCCCTCCTCGGCGCGGACTTTCCCGGCCCGTTACTGTACTGCCTTGCCTGCGGGATAGTTTCACCTTGGTGCAAGGTCGTTCCCGAAAACGTGTTACCCCCCTACCCCCCTCCCCTCGGCCAATGAAGTTTAACATGCCACCATGTTCCCGACTTCGCGAATCGAAGATTTTCCTCCCGAGCTCGCTAGGTACAACTGCAATTTTCTAAAATGAGCGTCTTGCAACAAAATTACGTTTACGCCGTGGATGATGTCCGTGACTGGCTTCGAACCCCGCACAGTTGAAGCCGACCTTCGACCGGCGACCGCATTTGTCGAGGCGTGATCCGGGACATTGCGGTACGCGTCAAGGGTGACACAAGCCATCACTAAACGAATACAAAAAAGAAAACATTCTCCGGAGAGACAGAATAATTTGAACTACCTAAACATTTTCAAAGTATTCGAATATAAATGAATAATAAATAGTTTTTACTATAAACTGTTTTTATGTTTTTTTTTTAAAATTTTGTAATTTAACACACACATAATAAACTAAGAGCAGCAGTTCTCAGCACCAGCAAACTAGTTCTTTACTCAAACATGCGATTGTAAATTCAGTGAGATGAAATTACAAACAGTAATGCGCAAAAATTACGCAGTGTGTATGTAAAAATGATCATGTTGATCCAGGAGGCGCTTAAAATGGAGTACTTGGTCGGATTTAACTAAACTGTTTGCAAACCAAACTTCCAAGGACAAGGAATTTAGCTTACAGTATTTGGATGTATTTAAACGTAAACATTCGAATGGAGTAGGGCTTGCTTGCAGTAGTGGCGTTAGTGAATTAAGAAAATTGGTTCTATATCTTAATGTAATGCCAAATTTGCGATGCTTAAACTGATTGCAATTTAAATTAGTTTCTTTATATTTTCTGCATATCAGAATTGTTGTGTTCTTAATCGCAACATTACTTGTTTCGACACTTTCGTTATGTAACACAATTGACTAATGACTAGAGACCGGAAAAAATCGCGAGTTCAATGATCTGCAGGTTAGACTCTACAGTCTTATGTACAAATATGCCGACATCAACTGCGCATTGGTTGCTTGCTGTCACAGTGAAATACGACGATTGGACCAGCATTCTCCAGGAAGTGTCAAATACGGTGTGGGCCAATGGATCAAGTTATATAAACGCACGTATCTTGAATTCTAGCTTGTCCTAAAATGAATCCGCGAATTCTTCAGGTCTCTACTAATGACAATTGACAAAGTTTGCGGTAATGTTAATTTTAACGTGTAGCAGACACACATAATGGACACGAAGAAACTAAGGGAGTTTTCAACGAACACTAGCTGTAATAGTCAATGGAGCTGCAGATATAACATTATAGGCTATTCATAGGGCCAGTGACATTTCGCGTAAAAATCGGAGCACACAGTAGACTTCAATACTATATACACACCTCAGCTGTTGTTATATCTCCATTGCCTGCTGGTGCCGTGTCCATCTTTGACCAAGCCATTCAGGACTAAGTAACTCCGACACTGAACCTTCGTGATTCGTGTGCAACGGTTAACACGGGCCAGAACATTTTTTAGCCAATCAAAGAATCTGGGCGACCCTAGAGTGCTTTGGACTGTATCTTGTCTCGAAATCTTTTCGCGAGACATCACTGCCCCTAGCTATTCACAATCAACTGAGCACTTCTGTATTCAAACTTAGAAAAATTTCACTGCCCCTACCTGCATATATTTTAACGGACACTTTGAATGAATTGCGCCCAGTCAAGTTAGCAACGTCAGAGGGAAAGTAGTTCTACGGCTTTACGTTGAATGAAAAGTATGTAAACATTTGTGAATATTAAAATGATTCCCCTTGCTTTCTAGTAGAGTAATTATGCCGATTCTAGCATAAGGGTACGGGGCACAGGCGCCAGGCGCCGTCATGCTCTGTCATTCCAATCACCCGACGGTCATTTTTCTCTCAAAATTTCCCTTTCCCCCTCGAAATCAACTGTTTTATCCCTTAAATTTCCGTTTTCCCCTTAAAATTTCCCGTTTTCCCTCAAAAAGCACCGATCCTCCCATTTGCAAAGGAGCTCCTTATTTCCAAAAACGATCCATTGGAAGTATTTGGAGGCTAGTTTTTTTTAGCTGTGGCATTGATCTTCGACCTTGACACTGTTCGGTGACCCTGGATGACCTTGGACCCAAATAAAAACCAAAAAATTGCAGAAAAATTACAAAATTCAAAATTTTTAAAAAAAAATATATTGAAAAAAATTAGAAAATTATTTAAAGATATACATGTAGGAGGTCCGGTGATCGATGGCCTGTGGATCGACTAGGCTTCCAACACGACCGGCTCTCGCCAGGTCGACCAGTGTCCATCTTGTCACCCTTGTTAGATGTCGATGAGCTTGACCCAAAACCTTAACCTTTACACTGCGCCCGTAACCTTGAAACCAAAAAATTCAAAAAATCACAAAAAATCTTAAATTTTTTTAAAAAGTCATAACAATTAAAAACAAAACATTATTAAAAAAAAAAAATTTTTATGTAGCCTACATCTAGGAGGTTCGGGGTTTGATGACAGGTAAATCGACTAAGCTCCCGACATGACCGGCCCTCAACAGGTCGACCAGTGTCCATCTTGTCAGCCATGTATGTTGATGACCTTGACCTTTAACCTTGACCTTGTATGACCTTCAAGGCGAACAATTTAAAAATCCTCAAAAATTGGAAAAAATAAAAAAACGTTTAATATCAAGAAAAAAAATAGATCGATGATTTGAACCATTATGTTGAAAGCCAGTGACTTTGACCCCAATGACCTTGAAAAAAAACTCGAGAAAAATGGTAAAAAATCTAATACATACATAAAATTCTGCATACACATTACCTTACTAACTACGAACCCCATGTTGGATGTCGGTGACCTTGACCTTGAACCTTGACCTTGAACCTTGGCCTTGGATGGTCTTAAACCCAAAAATCGCAAAATTGTTTTAAAAATTTCCAAAGTAATTATAAAAACTGCCCAAAATTATAACAAAAATATATAAACAATTTATTTAAAAAGTATTTAAAAATTGTACAAAAATTTAAAATTTTGAATCTTTTGGTTTAGAGGGGATGGAGAACTGGAGCCGAACAGCTACAATGTTATGACATTACCCAACCACCATTTTGAATCCACGTGACGTTGACTTTTGACCTTGACACTGTGTCCGTGACCTTAAATGACCTTAAAAGCAAACAATTAAAAAATTAAAATTGATTAAAAATTATAAAAAATATTTTTAAATATTTTTAAAAACTTACATTTCCAGAGGTTTTCTCAGCACCATGTCTAGCAGACGACACCCTTGCCAATGCTTCTCATTGGTTGATTACTTTTGTTTGTTTCGCCACCCAACAGTGTTTTTTATTGGTTAAATACTCACACTCGTTCGACCCGTCACCATGTTTCTCATTGTATTAACATTAACCTTCCTTACTCCCTCGCCGTTGCTCATTCTGACGAATGCACTCCACCCACCATACTCATTTTCTCGTTGGTTATTTGTTTAATTTTTTATCACCTAGTTGACGCTAGTGTATTAATTATTGATTTCTCCGCCAGAGGAGTTGTCGATTTAGCCACCATGTTGGTTGTTGTCGACCTTGCCCTTGACCCCAATTACATAGAATTCGAAAAATCGAGAAAAATCAGTCCGTACAATTGACCATTACTAGCTGTTCACAACAAGGATCCATACCGACTAACGATACTAGCCAACGACTGACTCCACCTAAGACTAACTCCACCCAAGACTGGTTTCTGGCGCGATTGACTGAGCACAAGACTACCACCTGACGAGACCAGTTCCTGCAAAACTAACTAGAACAACCGACAAGACCAACCTGCCATACCACCCACCTACACAAACGGTGATGAACGATCTCGAAAAAAGTTCTTTAATAAGAGTCTCATAGCTAACCTCTTCGCACAAAATCTTCGCAAAAGATTTCTACCACAACTTACTTACCAAGCTAACTGATCAGGCCAACCAACTAGTTGCGAAACATTCCTGAAAAATATTCCTCTCATTTCATTCGTTGGCCATATAGAACTCATCAATTTTAAACGACCCGAGTAAGACATAATACTTCAGATCAAATCATAGCCCTCCTCCTGCGCATGGTCAAATTAATGTTATCTAAAACAGACTCTTGCAGTTGATTGTTTACACCACTGATTTGATAAGTCTTTTAGATGAGCAGAACTGACTGTATAAAGAAATTAAACACATTAATATGTTTATATAAATTTAATTTATTTACGTATTATATACATTATATCTTTCTAATTATTTTGTTCATTCGATCTTTACATTTCTCAGATGTTTGCAGATCATGGATAGTAGCCAACAGGCTCATCTGGTGTAACCCCGATCCTTCAGTTCATCTATGATTGAAGATATCTCAACATAGCGTGAGAAATCCCAGCGTTTTTGCAGGTCAATCAAATATCTGAGTTTATCAACAAGTTCATTCGGGTCTTTGGGAAATATGTAAAGAGCGTTCTTGACGTCTTCTGCCTTCTTCGCATCACTTGTCGAAGGAAACTCGTTGGTGAAATGTGTGGGAACGTCGATAGAATCATCATCCTTCTCATCAGATACTTCATTAACACTGTTACCATAGTCATTATCATCAATTCTGTCTTCATGATCGTCTTCACCTCCTGTTTCAGCCTCAATATCAAGTTTACTTCTCTTTGTAGGAGTCACATGGTCATCATCAGTATTTAGAGCTGACAACAGTTTATTTTGAAGTTCGCCAACTTCACGTGAACGCCTTGCAAGTGTGCATTCCACGGATACTGGCTTAATAATGCCTCGTAGGTCTCTCATTTCGCCATTAGCATTAACTCTTTCGTCATAATCGTCTGCGGAAACAGTGCCCATCAATGTAGCAGGAGGTATTGGAGGCATCACTTGCTGGCTCCCAGTAGACGAATCCTTGCAGATCTCGATGTGTTCCTTCACTGTATCACCTTTGTATAAACTGCATGTGGTCATTGTCGTAACGCTTTATCATACGAGTTCCCTCGTCGTCTGAAAACATTTTATGTAGTGTATTAACAGGAGGTAACGAAGTCATCACGTGCTTTTTCTCAGTGGGCGAAAAAACACTACATTTATCAGCCTTGATGTGTTTATTTAAGTTATCACTTCGAGTGAACTGTCTGGAACATTTATAGCAGCTAAGAAAATCATGAGGTGGGTTCTTCAACAGTCACTCTCCTCATGTCGCCGCGCATTGCAACTTTTACTGAAGGATTTTTGGCACAGTAACAGCATTGTATTCCATGTAAATTTTGGCAGTCGTGTTAGGCATGCATATAGTCGTACTGGCATACTTGATTTTACATCGTGAGTGGCTTGCATCGTCTTCAAGCAAACATAAATTCTTACACCTTAATCCTGTCGACTGACTCCTGCCGACTGACTCCTGCAGCTCGTCATCGATATGATAACAGAATACACCAGAATGCAGAAGCTAAACTAGCTCGTCTACTGCGAACTTCAAGCCGCACGCGTCAGCAACCACGTAGGCATACACAACAGGCACAAGCGCCCAATAAGTAAAGCGTGTGAAACATCATTCGTTGTGACTTATTCCGTCACAGAATACTCAATTACGGAAGTGAAACAGCTGCTTACATCACGAAATCAAACTGCACACGCCAGAAAAAATGGCGTCACTAACCAGCAACATATCGGAACGCCGTTCCCCAATCAGCACCCGGTGTCCTACTTGCCAGAAGGCAACCTAGTCAATATGGAATCATTCGCAGCAAGCAGTAGCAAATCAGACGGAAAGGCCCGTTCCCAGAGCCTCGCTCAGCCAATCAAGGAATCACCACGCAATTCCGTTTCTGTATATTTATCTAAAGACTGTTCACGATAAAGTGAGCACTTCTGGAATCAACCGTAGAGAAAAGTGACTTCTCCTACCTGCACATATTTTAACGGGTGCACTTAGTGACATGGGTCCAGTAAAGTTGGTAACGGTGGAGGGAAAGTAATTCCATATCTTAACTTCGATAAAAGTTTTAGGTAACCCTTTTGTGATAAATTATTTCTTTTGGATTTCTGGTTTTTAAATGTTTATAGGTGTAAATATTAGCCAATTTGAAAAATATTTACTTTTCTACTAGTTTTACAGTTTCACTTGACCGACGCATGAATAAAGTGAGTGAAGATATTTGGGCGGCTCTTAACATCGAGGTTTTGAGAGCCGATAAGGGTGAAGCGAGTTGAGTATGGAGCAGCGCCGGAATGAAAGGGCTGGTGAAATGGGAGATTCCCGAGAAAACCCGCCAACCAGCGGCATCGTCAGGCACGATTCCCACATGCGGAAACCCGGGAGTGACGCCGCCGGGAATCGAACGCATGAATAAAGTGATTAGGCCGATGGCAGTGTTAATTTTACGCAACGCGGAAGAATGCACAACATGTATGCAAGTAGATAAGATCTAAAGCACGGCTTTCAAAAGTGCTCAGACTACCGTGAACAGGCTGTACTGTGTGATACGACGCGCGAGACTTTCCGAGCTCATCACTCGCGGGATGGAATCGTGACGTCGCTTGTGCTGTCGGGCGAAATGTCCTGAGGGGAACAGCTGTCGTCTCGCACTAACGAGCAAGAGCGCTGTCCCAGGGAAACATCTCCCCGCGGCGGCAATCTACTCCCTGCCGGAGGTCTACAGATACTCTGCGCGAGGCAAGCAGGCGGCGGGAACACGAGGCCGTAGACCAGGCAAGTATACAGAAGCGACTACAGGGCACGGAAGGGAAGAAGAGCAGCCACTCTTACGTTACCGTGTTCTTATTAGCTTAGGAATCTGCCGTGGTGGGGGAAGAAGCGAAGGTAAATATCGTACGATCGTAGTACCAACCACACCATCCCATAAAAAAATGACCAGATACGCTCATTTAAATATTACGCATTCATTTTTGTACCTGAGATTTATCTCGTAGACCAGCATTCAGTTTGTTTGACAAACTGCACAACTTTTACCTGCTTTTGAGCTTTATTGCTAATTTGTATTAAAACAGTTGTAGCTTTTTTTTTTTTGCAGGGAGGCACCTACTATTGCCGTGTCAGTGTTTCGGTTTTAGAAACGTGTAAATAAATCGAGAGAGATTTGGGCGGCTCTTGACAACGAGGTCTTGAGATATGTAAATAAGTATTTTATTATTGATAAAATAGTATCTTTTGGTAAGCTGTAACAGTAACAGCACCAGCTTCTGCGTTTCTGTTCTGTCTGATGTTACCCGTCATGATTATTTCCGAAATTCACATGAACCACGTACGCACCAGCGTACATCATAAATGCTGCTATTAACCAGCTGTGCCACAAAAAATAAACTAAAACGCACTAATATAAGCGCAAATAGTTAATACAGCGAGAAATAAAAGGTTATATTCACATACGATTTTGTTAAAATAAGGGCAATTTTTAATATTTACATTATTTAGATAATATAATTATCATTCAAATTGAATTAATGTGACAAATTAAAATTATTCGTAGAGTTATGTTCCACTGCGTCTCCACCTCCACCTCTTCCATTCTTCAGTCTAGACGGAGCGACTGGTACATATACCTCGTGTGCGGCAGACGGCTTCAGGCGGGAACCACGTGCGGTTTTTAATTTTCATTTGACAAAGTGAAGAGTGCGCGAGTGGTGAACATGTCCATTACTGCGTTTTAATAAATTATTTGGATATTGCAAATGTGGAAGGTGTACTGACAACATTTGTCTTGCAGGCACATGGTACTGAAACGTACATTGCCATTACTGTAGTAAATAGGAACACCAAAGACCACATCAGTTACTAGAGAGTGCTGGAGGAAAGTGCGAGTGATCATAGAATTATAGTCTATGAAATTGGACATGGAGGAAGAAATGCTGATTATGTACCAGAGATAGGAAGAGAGGTACAATATGTACACCGAACAGCAGATTGGCCACAATACGACAATGCCCTTTAGGGTAAGCTGAAAAGATGTCCTGAATTGCGACTGGATGAAGTGGATGTAGAAGAAAGAGTAGCTGCAATCACTTGAATCATCACTGAGACCTCTGAGGAAAATCTCCGGAAAACAAGTCAAGGGCTTCCGAACATATCATGGGGGGATATGGAATTGAAGAAAGAGAGGAAGCAAGTGAGAAGAGACAGGAGACGACTTCACAGACTTAGGGGCGAGGAGAGAGAATTATTCGCTCTAGAGTATAAGCGAAAGAAGCAGGCTTACTTCAACAGGGTTAAGTTGAAAAAGGTACAGTAATGGGCGGATTACATTACACAAGTGGTTAACGAGGATCCTTTCAGTGTAGTCTACAAGATCACAGCTGGCAAAATGAAGATGGCAATACCTCCACCAAGGATAAGGGTAAATGGCGAGACTTACATTGACCCCCAGAGGGTTATGGTAGTTCTGCTCCATGCACTCCTGCCTGATGCCGCCCAGGAAAATGAGGGAGAGGAGTACCCCAGGAAGATACATAAAATGGGTGAAATTCCTGAGGAAGCTGATGCNCCGCCCAGGAAAATGAGGGAGAGGAGTACCCCAGGAAGATACATAAAATGGGTGAAATTCCTGAGGAAGCTGATGCACCAGTTTTTGATATGGAAGAGCTAACATCAGTGGTGTACCATTTGAAGAATGGAAAAGCCCCAGGCGATGATGGTTTGGGGGCAGAAATAATAAAAAGAAGTTTCTCAAGAATAAAACNTTGAAGAATGGAAAAGCCCCAGGCGATGATGGTTTGGGGGCAGAAATAATAAAAAGAAGTTTCTCAAGAATAAAACAGGAATTGCTGAAGATTTACAATTACTGTCTCAACTCTGGCATGTTTCCGATCCCATGGAAGAAGGGAAGTCTCTGGATCCTGCGAAAGGAACGCAAGAAGGATCCTGAAGATCCAAAATCCTACCGACATCTAACATTGCTTCCGGTACTTGGCAAACTCTATGATAAGCTAATAAACAGGAGGCTCATGATGGCTTTGGAACCAGAAGGAACCCTCAGCAAGAAATAATATGGTTTCCACAAAGGAATGGGTACAGACTTTGCTCTGCATGATGTAATGAAATATGTGAAGAGCAGTAAGGCAAAGTATATACTTGGGGTGTTTCTGGACATAGCAGCAGCTTTTGACAATGCCTGGAGGCCGGAAGTCATGTACAAGCTGAAGAGAAAGAGATGTCCAGCGAACGTCTACAGGATAATTTTGGACTTCTTCGCAGACAGAGAGTGCACATACTCAGCCCAGAATGTGCAAGTGAAGAAAAGGCTCACAAAGGGATGTCCCTAGGGGTCGATCCTTGGCCCGATCTTATGGAATGTCCTCTTTGACGGATTTTTGGAGTTGGGTCTTCCGTCGGTGTGTGTGGCTTTCGGCTATGCAGATGATGACATCATCCTCATCAGGAAACGCTGGGCGGCAGCTTGAAGAGAAGGCAGAAGTTATAATGCAGAAAATTTTGACATGGTCCAAATAACTGAAGCTGGAATTATCCATGTCTNTGAAGAGAAGGCAGAAGTTATAATGCAGAAAATTTTGACATGGTCCAAATAACTGAAGCTGGAATTATCCATGTCTCTGTGGTAACACAAGCTGGGGCCTAAATTTGAGAACACTTAGAGTTATATATGAGACAGTGTTTGAGGTCATTATATCACATGGGGCCATTATATGGCATAATAGAGTTGAGTTTGTGAGGAAGCTCATTAGTTCTCTANTGAGGTCATTATATCACATGGGGCCATTATATGGCATAATAGAGTTGAGTTTGTGAGGAAGCTCATTAGTTCTCTAAGGGCAACACTGCTGACCATCACTAAGGCATATAGGACAGTATCCAATGAGTCACTTCTTGTCTTAGCTGGAGTGTTGCCAAGGAATAAACTGGTTAGATACAGGGGCATTGTGGTGGAGAGATCACGGACAGGCAGACTATCGAAAATAGAAAAACAAGAGGTAATGGGCGAAGTCTTCCAAAAGTGTCAAGAAGAATGGGAAAGATCTGAGAAAGGGAGAGTCACATACGAGCTGTTACCGAATGAGGCAAACAGACTTGACATGGTGTGGATCACTCTCAACCAGTACAGTGTACAAATATACACTGACCACTGAAACTCCATGGCCAAACTTCATAATCTGCGGCTGGTGGAGTCACCGCTGTGCGATGTGCATGGATTGAATGGCACAATGCAGCACGTCATCACAGAGTGCTTGAAAACAGAAGACATAAGGCAATGGCTGCAAGAGATCACAGAAAGAAAGGGCATTCACTTGAATTTGCCAAATATACTATAACATCAAGCTCTTCACAAGATATGGAATGAGTTCGCCACCAAATTTGGAAAAAGGCTGGAAGAATACGACAAGTGGCGAGAAGAGCTTTCAGAGGACCCATGAAGGGATATTCGGGTAAAGGCTTCAATGTAAGAAGTCGGAGTATCCTTGATTGGCGAGGACACATTTTACCGAGAAAACCGGTAGAATACCGAGTACGGCACTAAGAGCAGAGAATGGCTCGAAGAACAGAAGAGGAGAAAGTGCCGCGCACTGTCTCATCCGAGTAGAGTTACAGTGCGGGAGGATGGAGGGTGTGCCGGCCTTCGGGCTTTCAAACCTGTCCATTACTGTGTGAATTTTAACGAAAGCATTTGCAGCTATACTCGTGGTAAAGTTGACAAAGTATTATAAAACAAAATGTATCTCCATGTAATTTTAACACCTTACTACAACCATTATTTAAAAAAATTTGGGGGGGGGGGGGTTTTATGAAATTCCCGTTTTTTTCTTCTGTTTTACCCGTAATAATAACACATTTACCAAGTTGATTGACTAGTGCATTGTTAAAGTTATTAGATCGATTCAACCCCCCAAATTTTTTTTGTACAGGAAGTGTTTCCTAGAAAACGTTATTTTGGATGTCGTTTTCAAGTTCTGAAAATAAAGTATTAACGGGTGTAATAAATAAAGCATTTCATGTGAATTTCCAGTGAAGTGAAACATTTCACAAAGGCTTATCGTTGCTTGTCGACGTAGTTCCTGGTCCCGGAAAGGTTTTATATTCCACGCAAAATGCCGACATTTAAAGTGTGCGTACGCGCAAATGTAGCCGTTTATATAAATAAATATCTTAAAGAAATTTTGTTCNAATGCCGACATTTAAAGTGTGCGTACGCGCAAATGTAGCCGTTTATATAAATAAATATCTTAAAGAAATTTTGTTCCAGTGTATTTAATAACATTAGCCAAACTGTGTTGCAATTCTGAGGACTTTAGTATGTTCGTGTATTATAATAAGGAAGTTTCGTCAATTTACAGAAAGTTCACTAAAATTTACAGACCGTCCGTTAAAAAATCCGGAGTGTTTGTAATTTTACGAAGATATCTGGATTCTTTCATATATAACATTTTGAATCCGGTATAGATTTTCTGACAATTAAGACAAGATAGAAGTGACTACTTATATATTCACGCATGCATGACCATTGGTTCTGTTGGTCTCTGTATTCCCATTTACAACTCTCCTATAGGTTCACACAACACCGGACATGCTCGCCATACTGTGCAACGTTCATAACTGGCCAATCTGCCAATATAACGTTGACTTGAAAGTGTCCCAATAAAATGTTGTTTCTCACGTAGAATATTATACAATACATCGTGTCGTTTGAGTACAAAACACTTTGTTGCTGATGTTATATTAAGTTGCAGAGAACCTTATAAAACTGTTGGCAACATAATAGTTCTCCGTTCGTGTATTCAAAGAATGCATATGTCGTAATGTTACGGCAAACTCATAACAATTCAGTTTAATTCCGGTGACGTAATTCTGCGTCGACAGCTCTCAAAGTGTAAAGGCCACCGCCTACCAAGCGTGCAGCCACGGAGTTTCAATGGGGAATCAATGTTAAAGAAATTCCTTCTCATAGCATCAGTTTTAAAGATAACCAACCGTTAGAAATAAAAACTATTCTCCGTAAAATTTCATAAGGAATACTGGAACGTTAAGCAATTTTGCCAGTTGTTATTTCCCAATATTTTTTTCTAAAATTTAACATAAAAATTTATACTAAAAATATTTTTTTACGAATAACATATTTTGGAAGTTTAATTACCTGGCAGTATTTATTGAGAAAGTTGCATTAAATATTTTTTGCTTGAAACAGTTATATTTAACGCCAAAGCATTGGGCAGGAATTTAACATTGATTTGTCTTTTAAACTCCGTAACTGCAGGTTGGGAGGCAGAACCTTTAACCGTCTAGTAGACTATATGAACGTTTTACCCCCTTAAATTCTGGGAGTTCAGTGTCGAAGCTGTGAAAGGGGGCGCGAAGGTAACAGCCCGATTTCATCGCACGGTCGTTGCTGTTGACACTCGGGCGCCGTTCGACTGCCTAAGTGCCGGCGCTTTATCGACCGGCCGGGCCCGGTGCTAATGCGCGACTGCCGGTCCCTGGTCTTGTCGGACACACGCGACGAACCTTCCCGCTGTTAGCTATCGCCAGGTTCGTTGCCATTAATTACCGTGCGTTAGACGTCCGCGGGTAAGCCGACATTCGCCGAGAACATTTGTAACCCCCTTTCCCCTACAGGTTGTGGTGTTCGCTGTAATGGCCCACTGCCACCTGGTGCCGCCTCCGCTGAACTACGATGTAGTATTTTGTACAAGGAATTCTTTAGCAACTGGTTGCCAAATATATTGTTGTAACACTACAAATGATGTAGACTAAATTTCTCAAAATCTTAGCGGGAACGTGTGAAACTAATATTGAGTTCTAACTAGCAAGTGATGTAGACTTCAAGTTTATTATAAGTATTGAGCTACGTAAACAGCTTTGTATTTTTTGTAAAATAATGTGTTGTAAATAAACAATATTATATCTGCAGAGTTCGCAACTAGTTTCCAAAGAATTGTTTGTAACAAGTACATAAATTTTTTTACTGTGTATGCATAGCCGTCGAATAAAATAAAGGCAAAGGTTCACTTTTAAGTCGCACGGTTATGCAAAGAAAGGCTTAAGCCGCGTGGACCTCCTAATTCTAGTGGGTTCCGAACCACGGGACTTTGTCTCGGGGACTGTGGGGTGAACCATCACTGTTCCTGACTCCTCACCAACGCCAAATGAGGGCCCTTCAAACGAAAGATTCAAGTGTGTTGAACTCTGCATTTGTGCAATTATCATTTATTAAAATAACCTCCTTACCCTTAGGGACCTATAGTTAAAACAAAAAAGAACTCAACAGTGATTTAGAGATGTCGTCTATGAATTACGAAAAATAGTTCTATATTTTAAAGTATTATTGAGATACTCTAGTTCAAAACTGGTAGCCAGTGAAATTGATTTTTTCTTATTTTTTCGAACATTAAAGTTATAATTGGCAACGTAAAAAAAAAAAAAATCTAATTTCACAGTGTTTATTGAAGAACGTTTGTTCGTGGCAATGTTGACAGTTCCTTGAGGCGGAGGGGTACACAATATGAAATAAAAGAAGAATCAAAGTACTGGATTAACACAAATTATATAAGAACGAAGTAAAAAAGTAATTTTGCTTGCATTTATTACTTAATTTTAAAACTAAGTTGTTAATGTCCATACATCAGAATAAAGATGAAAATAAAATAAATGATAACATTAACATTCCTATACATGCAAACGATTTAAAGATATTACAAGTTGATAATTTACTATTTTTTCTTTGCTTGACTAGTTAATTCTGAGAAACACAAGACTTATTTGTTGGTTTTTAGAGTAAGTGAACAATATAAATAATTTTATCATTTTTAATTAATACTATTGAATTTACTTATTTTATTGTATTATATATTGGCGTTTAATTNAATGCCGACATTTAAAGTGTGCGTACGCGCAAATGTAGCCGTTTATATAAATAAATATCTTAAAGAAATTTTGTTCGAGTGTATTTAATAACATTTGCGAAACTGTGTTGCAATTCTGAGGTCTTTAGTATGTGCGTGTATTGTAATAAGGAAGTTTCGTCAATTTACAAAAAGTTCACTAAAATTTACAGACCGCCCGTGCCCGTTAAAAAATCCGGAGTGTCTGTAATTTTACGAAGATATCTGGATTCTTTTATATATACCATTTTGAATCCGCTATAGATTTTCTGACAATTAAGACAAGATAGAAGTGACTACTTATATATTCACTCATGCATGACCATTGGTTCTGTTGGTCTCTGTATTCCCATTTACAACTCTCCTACATGTTTACACACCGGACATGCTCGCCACACTTTACAACGTTCATAACTGGCCAATCTGCCAATATAACGTTGACTTGAAAGTGTCCCAAGAAAATGTTGTTTCTCACGTAGAATATTATACAATACATCGTGTCGTTTGAGTACAAAACACTTTGTTGCTGATGTTATATTAAGTTGCAGAGAACCTTATAAAACTCTTTGCAACATAATAGTTCTCCGTTAGTGTCTTCAAAGAATGCATATGTCGTAATGTTACGGCAAACTCATAACAATTCAGTTTAATTCAGGCGACGTAATTCTGCGTCGGCAGCTCTCAAAGTGTAAAGGCCACCACCTACCAAGCGTGCAGCCACGAAGTTTCAATGGGGAATCAATGTTAAAGAAATTCCTTCTCATAGCATATGTTTTAAAGATAACCAACCGTTAGAAATAAAAACTATTCTCCGTAAAATTTCATAAGGAATACTGGAACGTTAAGCAATTTTGCCAGTTGTTGTTTCCCAATATGTTTTTCTAAAATTTAACATAATAATTAATATTAAAACATTTTTTTTACGAATAACATATTTTGGAAGTTTAATTACCTGGCAGTATTTATTGAGAAAGTTGCATTAAATATTTCTTGTTTGAAACAGTTATATTTAACGCCAAAGCATTGGGCAGGAATTTAACATTGATTTGTCTTTTAAACTCCGTAACTGCAGGTTGGGAGGCAGAGCCTTTAACCGTCTAGTAGACTATATGAACGTTTCCCCCCCTTAAATTCTGGGCGTTCAGTGTCGAAGCTGTGAAAGGGGGCGCGAGGGTAACAGCCCGATTTCATCGCACGGTCGTTGCTGTTGACACTCGGGCGCCGTTCGACTGCCTAAGTGCCGGCGCTTTATCGACCGGTCGGGCCCGGTGCTAATGCGCGACTGCCGGTCCCTGGTCTTGTCGGACACACGCGACGAACCTTCCCGCTGTTAGCTATCGCCAGGTTCGTTGCCATTAATTACCGCGCGTTAGACGTCCGCGGGTAAGCCGACATTCGCCGAGAACATTTGTAACCCCCTTTCCCCTACAGGTTGTGGTGTTCGCTGTAATCGCCCACTGCCACCTGGTGCCGCCTCCGCTGAACTACGATGTAGTATTTTGTACAAGGAATTCTTTAGCAACTGGTTGCCAAATATATTGTTGTAACACTACAAATGATGTAGACTAAATTTATCAAAATCTTAGCGGGGAACGTGTGAAACTAATATTGAGTTCTAACTAGCAAGTGATGTAGATTTCAAGTTTATTATAAGTATTGAGCTACGTAAACAGCTTTGTATTTTTTGTAAAATAATGTGTTGTAAATAAACAATTTTATATCTGCAGAGTTCGCAACTAGTTTCCAAAGAATTGTTTGTAACTAGTACATACATTTTTTACAGTGTATGCATAGCCGTAGAATGAAATAAAGGCAAAGGTTGACTTTTAAGTCGCACGGCTATGCAAAGAAAGGCTTAAGCCGCGTGGATCTCCTAATTCTAGGGGGTTCCGAACCACGGGACTTTGTCTCGGGGACTGTGGGCTGAACCATCACTGTTCCTGACTCCTCACCAACGCCAAATGAGGGCTCTTCAAACGAAAGATTCAAGTATGTTGAACTCTGCATTTGTGCAATTATCATTTATTAAAAGAATCTCCTTACCCGCAGGGGCCTATAGTTAAAACAGACAAGAACTCAACAGTGATTTAGAGATGTCGTCTATGAATTAGGAAAAATAGTTCTATATTGTAAAGTATTATTCAGATACTATTGTTTAAAACTGGTAACCAGTGAAATTTATTTCTTCTTATTTTTTCGAACATTAAAATTATTATTGGCAACGCAGTCTTTAATGAAGAACGTTTGTTCGTTGCAATGTTGACAGTTCCTTGAGGCGGAGGGGTACGCAATATGAAATAAAAGAAGAATCAAAGTGCTGGATTAACGCAAATTATAAAAGAAAGAATTAACAAAATAGTTTTGCTTGCATTTATTACTGAATTTTAAAACGAAGTTGTTAATATCCATACGTCAGAATAAAGACGAAATTAAAATAAATTATAACATTAACATTCCTATACATGCAAACGATTTTAAGATATTACAAGTTGATAATTTACTATTTTTTCTTTGCCTGACTAGTTAATTTTGAGAAACACAACACATATTTGTTGGTTTTCAGAGTAAGTGAACAACATAAATAATTTTATCATTTTTAATTAATACTATTGAATTTACTTATTTTATTGTATTATATATTGGCGTTTAATTTGAGGGGTCTTGGAACGTACTAATTCAG
>NQII01000384.1:0-34380 GCA_002778355.1 Clitarchus hookeri | reverse complement strand
CCCTTAAGGATAAAATGGACAAGAGAGATTGAGAAACAGGAAGGAATGAGGGAGCATGAGAAATAAAAGATAATAGAAAATAAGGGAGACTGGAAGGAATATGAGAAAACTCCTAGGGATAGAGTAAGTGAGAGAGAACAGGCGTGGGAGAGAGACATTGGAAAGAATGAGGGAAGTTGCATGACAGGGCAATGAACTCGAAAATTCTTCAAACAAGATGGGTGATGCTGGCATGGAATGACATAGCGTGAATGTTAGGGTCACTCCTCCTCTCCTCATTCCCAAAAAGGAGTCATCTAGCCACATTGGAGAAACATACTATTTTCGGACTGAGTGACTCATATGAATTTTGGTATGAATAATTTCTGCGAGAAATTGCTCTGGTTTCAAGGGAAATTCTGGGCATTTTTGGGGGGGGAAAGGGAATTTTGGGGAAAAAGGGAAAATGGCCCCTGCTGGCGAGGAATGACAGAGCGGAAGGAAGGACAGAGGTTCGCGTTAATCGGCATTTTTCTACTACTTAACTTTTATAGCGAATATAATATTATACTGCTATTAGCAGCTTGGTTGTCAAGATAAGGTTTCCGTCAAAGGTAGACGAGTCTTGCTTTTGAGAAGTTCTTATCCAAAAGGTCTGTCGTGACGCGTAACGATAGGACAAATACAATTTTGATGTGATTTTAGTGGAATCTGTTTCGACAGTTGTCAATCCCCCCCAAGGACATTTTCATGACTGCGTATGTCCTTTTCTGCGAATTTCATTATCAGCATTGCCATGACCGCCTATTCTGGAGTAATGGGCAGCACTGCTGTCTTTCACCCAGGGGAACTCATCTTGCCGAGTGGTCCCATCACCTCAGTGGTCCCATTACCTCGACAGTACCTGGGGTTTCGAACATTTTACACACACGCAAATATCTGTTTTAAAAAGTAGAAAATTTTTCTTAGTTTTTTTTTGCAATAAGTTTTAAATGTATTTTTTGGCACAAAACATACATTTTTATAGGAATACATTTTATAAGTGTCACTGGATTTTGGTTCACCTCTTCGACTTCAAGCCACGCCACCATCGCAATACGTCATTTCAGTCAGCTGTGAAGTTAGGCCTTCAAGGTCTTTCGCAGAAACATAAGAGACACAGTCCGATGTCTGTAGGCCTACAACGTCTTTCGTGGCTTCATTGCAGCACGTCGTCGAATCCTTTCGAGGACAGTGCTCTGGCTTCCTAACCCTTCCCCTGTTTGAGGCCGTCGTGACATTGAAAGTGATATCAGTCTCGCATGGCATGCAGTGGCCAGTGAGTGCATTACTAATTTAAAAGCGGTTGATCATCTCTGGAGTAATGTACAACGCTCAGCTTAAATCGATGTTAACGACGATCCGCCTTTGAGCAAAGTTCTTTCCAATAGTGAATGTTTCGCCGATAAGGTGAGTAAGATGATTTTTTGACACTTATATGCACCTATGAGCACATATGACTTGCAAGATATGCATGTGAAAAACACACGTTTTTGGTTTTGAGAGCAATATTTGCATAATACATTAAAGGCTAAAACGAATCAACTGCGTGGTCGATATCTTAGAGCAAGCGATGTGTCGATACACTCTACAGTCCATCACGACTGGCCATGTATAGACTGATGTTACGTCACACCGCCATGTACAGAAAGGAAGTGGCCGCGGTTGTGTCGTGTTTGGTGTCGTGTTTCTCGTATCGTGTTCGTTTGTTTATTATGTGTGGTTGTTTTGTTCGTGTCGCATTTGTCGTGTCGGTTGTGTTGACTACTCGTTTCCCACCAAGGCGAACAGGGTTCGATTCCCGGCGGGGTCGCCTCCAGATTTTTACGTGTGGGAATCGTGCCGGACGACGTCGCTGGTCGGCGGGTTTTCTCGGGGATCATCCGCTTTCCCCACCCTTGAGTTCCAGCGCTGCTCCACGCTCGTCTCGCTTCACCCTCATCGCCCCTCAAGACCTGGAAGTTATGAGCCTCCCAGATCTCTTCACTATCTCACTCACGTACAGAAAGGTCTGATACGTTGAAACTTCCATATTATAATAATTAGCTCGACTGCTTGGTATGGGCCATACAAAGAGACCAGGAAATTCATGTGAGGACAAGTTAAACTTCAACCACACGTGTAGTCGAGTTTCTGCTCCTATCGGATCACACTTAGTCACACCCCAGACAAATTTCGACCAATAACGAACCTATAAGGAAAACAAGGTTCGAATACCACGGTACCTGGTCTGGAGTTAAATTGTTTCAACAGCCAATGAGCAAGTAACTGATACTCAAATACACAAAGGAATGTTGAGCCTAGCATATTGCCGAATGAATCCGCAAATTTCTGTGTGTTTAACTATATACAAAATATTAGGTATAGCTACATGAGTTTCTACTCCTGCGTATCTTCCGGAGATACGCCTGCGAATAGCAAGCAGACCTACGGAAATAACGTGATTCAAATAATTACTTGTACAGTTGTTTACGACTCAGTTTCCAAAATACGTACGCATCATGGGTGTTAGCAGGAGTCGGCGGGGTTCCCCAGGAAGCTGTATTTTTTCTATAAAATGTGAAATAACAATTTTTATAACAAATAGATTGCTCATTAGCGACGTTACTTCAAAATACAAGTCCCTGCTGGGAGGAGTATTTGAGTTGGGCATACATGCATAGTGCACCGTGCTGCCCCACTGTGCGACGGTTTTCGACGAGCGAGTGTCTTGCCAGTCTTGAGGGTATCGTGAATCCACGTTAGTTAGGCTCGTTGCTGAGCCGGGTGTAGTGGCCAGCCTGGTGATTTGGCGGGGTTATTAATTAAGGGGGCTTTTCACACAGGAAGTGCTTGGGCCTTCTGCACTTCCAGAGCGGCTCATGGCTGTATTTCCCCATGGCAGACACCAGTGTTTGTTGCAACAGGTTTAAAGTTAACATCAAAGGGTTATTTTTTCTCTCCTAAATTTTACATTTAAAGTACAGTAGGTTGGGCGAGTGTTTATTATTTAATATTATTCTGGGATACTGGGTCCTTGTTTCCTGTTGAAGTATCCTTTCACTTCTAAGAGCGAGCTATTATTTTTATTTTCTTCCTACTGTACATAATATGGTTGCTTCAGCAGAGCACAGCATTCCTACTACAAAACAGGTAGTACCTCCAACAAAACAATTTTAACAAATATTTAGATTGTCCTCACAACAATCAGTGTTGTAATAACCTAACACAATTTTCTGTTGCCTGTTGTAGTGAACAATTCTGTACGCAGGTTTGAGGGTATCAGTAACCGAATATTTGGTTATATTATTACAATCTTAGTTGTTGTGGTAACAATCCAAATATTGTTGAAGTTGTTCTGTTCTAGGCACTATCTTTTTTTTTTTTTTGTAATAGTGTTCCGCTATAGCAACCATATATGTACAGTATCAAATACAATCACAAGTAGGAATACAACAAACCGTTATGTTGGTATTACCATCTCTGTTAACAATACGTAGGGCCAGTGACTTTTCGCGTAAAAATCGGAGCACACAGTAGACTTCAATACTATATACACACCTCCATTGGCTGCTGGTGCCGTGTCCGTCTTTGACCAAGCCATTCAGGACTAAGTAACTCCGACACTGAACCTTCGTGATTCGTGCGCAAACGGTTCACACGGGTCAGAACATTTTTTAGCCAATCAAAGAAGCGGGACGACCCTACAGTGCTTTGGATTGTATCTTGTCTCGAAATATTTTCGCGAAATATCACTACCCCTAACAACACGTATTTAGATGGTTCCTACAACATTATATTTTTGTCACTGCCAACATACCAACTCTTTTATTTTATTATTGGTTGCTTCTTGTGCCGTTGATCTAATGAAACACCTTTCATGGGCTCCAGAGAGTCAGTTGTTACAGGAAATCCGTGCCTACTTTTCAGGCAGCAAATTCACTCTTTTGCAACACCGGCAATGTACACAATAATAATAATTTGATGATACTTATTGTGCACGTTTAGGTGTTAAACAGCTATTGTCCGCAATGCGAGGTATAAAACCTTATTAATCGGTCTCGATATATGGCAGACGGTTATATCGACACTAATACAGTTCCAAACAAAATTTCGCTGCGACACCTAAAACGCTATATTTGTGTATGTCACACTGGGGCCAGTGAGCACATGCGCAGTGCGCAAGTGAGATCGGGGACTCTAACCCGGGACGCGCCGCTGCCAGTCGGGGCTCGACCTCGCCACCTCTAGCAAGCCTCCCTCCCCTCCCCCTTCTCCACCACGCGGGCAGGCCATCTCACTACAGCTGGTATCGATCACCGCTAGCCTTGGGCCCTGGGAAACGCCACAGCCGAGGCAAACTGACAGCTGCGGACAGGTCGCCGGCGACAACTGCATCGCTGCACCACGCAATAACTAACTATAGGCTGTCCACGGTAGAATGAGCACTTTTTGAATAAAACCATTGAAAATCCCCCCATGTATCACGTGATTGGTTGTTTCCTAAATACGTCATTCTCCACAAGGTTTTTATTCTTGTGTTACCATAAAAATGCTTTATTTTTTATTATATTGAAATTTTAATTATGTTTAATTAATAGATTATATTTAATTTCTAAATAATATGCATAAAAACAGGCAGAAAATAGGTGTGCTGGTAATACCTAGTAAGAAATAGTTCTTATGCGAAATTTTATTACACTGAGTGCTCACGAATGCGTTGCATTGTCCCCTTGGTGTGATTTTTTTTTAGATTTGACTAAGCTTTGTTTGCATGAGGCGGA
Organism: Clitarchus hookeri; assembly: GCA_002778355.1. Taxonomy (NCBI): domain Eukaryota; kingdom Metazoa; phylum Arthropoda; class Insecta; order Phasmatodea; family Phasmatidae; genus Clitarchus; species Clitarchus hookeri. Next base: position 29,599 of record NQII01000384.1, on the reverse strand, counting down.
GGGATTTTCCTGGAAGTAGAACTTTAACAGGGCTTCAGAAAAGTTGGAAGTAATCGTGAATGGAGTATACACACAAACTTTGACTTATGTATGTATACAGGTAGACGGACAGAGGTCCGTGAACTATGCAGATTATTTCGATGACAGGTTAGACTTTAACTTACACTCGTGCGTTCCTTTCATGATTGGAGCACGGTTGCTTGGACACGCCCAGGACGTATATTAACCCATAAAATAAAATAAGGAGAAATGACTTGACCGTTTCACTTGCACCCAAGTAGAATAAAAAAAACCTGTAACCATGGCAGCGGCCAATGAACAAACAGCTATGGCCAGATCATGTAAAAAAAAAACTGAGACGTTTAAGCGTGTGCCGAAAGAATTTGTGAAATTAACGTACTTCTAAAAATGTCGAAATCACACGGCTTGTACTCGTGATTGGAATATTATTTACGAGCGCACTTCCTTTGATCTAATTATGATACAATTGCTATATTAAAGTTACGAAAATTATTTTCTATGTGGAAAAACAGGACTGCTTTGTTAAACCAAAATGCAAACATCCACGTTACTGTTTGATTATGAGATTTTTGCGGCTCTGCTGGTGATCTTTGTGCCAATATAGAGGGCATGGGTAGAAGAAGACTTCATCTTGAAACTGCTTAAGAGCTAAATTTTTATTTCTAAATTTTCAGGTAATTTTGTTGATTCATGGCATGATATCGATGATAAATGAATAAAAATACCGAATAATTTGAAAAATGAAAATCTTTTTTGTAGCGTAACTATGAGATTTTTAACTTAAAACCTTGATTCCTACAAATTACAAAAAGTTGTTTTAATACAAAATTCGGTTTCAGCTAGATTGTTTATTGAAATCACAGAAGAAGCATGTTACAATCTCTTAGAAATCACTTGGTTCATCTGTGGCAAGGGAGTAACTTCTGAATATTTTGATTTTGGATTTAAATTTTTATATCACAGGTTAAAATTAAAATACGGGCAAACAGCAAAATTTAATTTTCAAGAAATGTTCCCCACGATGTTTTAATAACATGAATAATTATTTTGACCTATAGTCTTAGTTGTTACTTTCGCAACATTTTAATATTTGTATTTAAAATATTTAAATTAAACATTTTTATATCCAATTTTGATTTTTAAAGCTATTTTCCTTTATTTTTATGCTTTTTTTCACACTAGAATGATATAAATGAAGCAAATAATTTTATCCTTAAGGACGCTACCTAATGCGGGACCGGCTGAGGTAAATGAAAGGGTTCTACATGCTATAGTCCATTCGCGGTTTCTTCACACTTTTTGGATCAAATCTTCGTAAAATCAGCCCACCTATGACGTGCCTGGTCGTTTCCTACATATGTCATGTGTCACAAACTTTTATACTTGTGATAACATAAAACAATATTAAAGTACTTTACTTTTGGTCACATTGAAATTTTATTTATTTTTATCTATAAGTAATAATATTTTATTTATAAGTAATAATATTATAGTTATAATTAATATGAATAACAATATTGAGAATATGGTACGTTTTGGTGATGGCTAGTAAGAAATAGTTCTAATGCAATATTGAGTGCACATGAATGCGGTGCGTTGTGTGTTTGGTAACATTTCCTAGACTCGGTTAAACTTTGTTTGCATGAGGCGGAGGAATAGCTTGAAAGTAGAACTTTGGCAGGGCTTAAAAAACTAGGAAATAACCGTGAATGGAGTATAAATGATTTTAGTGGTGTCTTGGCCACCTTTCACTATATCGCTTCTAAATAAAAATTCATTTCGTGCCCTTTGAAGAGAAGAACCATCCTATAACAGAGAAAGTACTAGTACATGACTGATTTACATATATTGTATTATATTGATGATTACTCGTTCTGTAATGATATTTTTTGTTTTTATAATTTGTTATTTATCTGACATAATTCCTTGTGTTATATATTGTACGTTTTACTTATATATTTTGACTACAGCCACTCTTGCCTCTTTTTTCGTGTTTGTTTCATGACTCAGACTTGGTTTCCCGTGACGACATAGTGTATCAATGGAGTATGTTCAAAATATTTCACCTAGTTAACAAAGGTTTTTAAATTTGCATTTTTTAATGAGTCTATAAACCTTAATTTACCCCCATATTTCAGGGTATTAAAAATTAAGAAAATACCTACTTTTTTTTATAGAAATGTGGCCCGGGCGAAGATGGACTAAGTGATTTTTGTTTGAAAGCGATACCGTGAAAGGTGTAAGTTACACGCCGAATATAATTAAACACGTAAAACCTTATCCTTTATCTCGACTGGTGCCACATTAGGCAGCCGCGTTAAGAGATCCGCCTGCCATGCCTGTAGCGACGGCGTTTAAATGGGGAATCAACGTAGAACCTAAAGCCACGATAAAATTTCGCGTACAAACTCGGGTGGAAGCTTCCACGAGACCTGCTACCTGAGTCTGCATGCAAGCAGCTATGAGGGTTTTGTTTAATAACCTATATATCGATCATTGTTGCCGCACAAGTTACGACGAGTGCATTTTCTTATGATTTTACTTCTGCAATTGTGGTTCAGGAACGGTCTTCACCCACGACTTCAGAATTATGCGTTTATGCAAACAGTTTTGTTGTCATAACTGGAACGTTTGTGTTAAATAAACACGAATGTTTACCTTATTTTTTACACAGCAGAATCAGTAGACATTTTAGTTTTTTTTAATTACTATTTATTCGCGTTTAATAGTTTTACGCTTTTTCCTCAAAACAAAAAGGAACAAAATTACTCTACCACCTTCTCTCTCATTTTAACATTGTAGGAAACCTTCCATCGAACATTGCACACGGCCAATTACGAAGACGTCCATGAAAACGGCAAGTAGGCGGCCAAGTCTTCCATAGAACCATCCATGCAAGACGGCATACAGGCTTGCTTGGAATCGTCCAAGGAATCTTCCATCGTAGGATAAACGCTTTAAAGAAATTAATTTCCAATGCATCAATTTTAAATATAACTGTTTCAAACAAGAAAAAAATAATTAAATGCAAATTTTTCTCAGACAATTTTAATTTTATTTTATTGAATTCATTATTATTTTGAAAAATGTAATTTTTAACTTTAAATTTTAGAAAAAAAAATACTAGACATAAAATTTTACAGGTATTATTAACGTGACAGCATTCGTTAATAAATATCACTTAGAATAATTATTGTTTAAGACGGCTGTCTTTAAAACTGATGTATTGCGAAGGAATTTCTTTAACATTGATCCCGCATTTAAACTCCGTGGCTGCAGGCACGGCAGTCAGCACATTTTAAGTATGTGGTTTAAGCAGAGTGTTGTGTAGTGTGTATAGAGGGGTTCAGGGCCAGTTGGTGCTGCCGCGAGCAGAGAACTTCAGTTGCTGTGACTCCGCTGGNGTAGTGTGTATAGAGGGGTTCAGGGCCAGTTGGTGCTGCCGCGAGCAGAGAACTTCAGTTGCTGTGACTCCGCTGGTAGCCGGTGCCCGCTACTGGCTGGGTGTCAAAGGGCGCTGCCCAGTAAAGCGGGTCACAGTATAACGATCCTTCCCCTTGTTCCCTTGCTTCGCCCCCCCCCTTCATCGGGTGAGGTTTTATTCCCCCGCAGGCAATTTCGCAGTGCAGTTGGGGGCCCGAACTTGGACGGCGCTCTTGCAGAGCTCTTAGTCGCCTGGCAACAACACAGACGATCGCTCGCCGAACACTGCGGCTTTAAAAGAGCTCTTAAAGAATGTTTTCGCGCTTTCCGCATGGACAGGAAGGAAGAGGCAATATGGGATACAAGCGCGTGCCAGCTGCCCAGTGGCCAACTTTCTAAGTACCGGAAAACAAACGGCTTCTTTTGCCAATGGAATTTTTGAAATTTTATTACTTATCTTTTAAATGAGTGAGTTAAGAGACTTTTTTGGGGGGGGGGCTCTTAACATCGAGGTCTTGAGAGCCGATGAGGTTGATGGAGGACAGTATGGAGCAGTACCGGAATGAAGGGGTGGGGGAAACGGGAGATCCCCGAGAAAACCCGCCGACCAGCGGCATCGTCCAGCACGATTCCCACATGCGAAAATCCAGGAGTGGCCCTGCCGAGGATTGAACCCGATTAGCCTTGGTGGAAGGCGAGATGGCTAACGGCTCAGCCATCGCGGTCCCTTTATTTTAAATTAACTTCAGTAGTACTAGCATATGTTCAAGTTTCTTTAATTTTTTTTTTTTTACAAAAGTGCAGGTATTTAGAAAACTAAACGAAAACAAACGCCTACGAAATTCTTGACTGCGTTATTTTGAAACATTTACTATTAATTCATTATCTAATGTTAATTGCACGCGCAGAATACAAAACTCAGTCCACCTAATCTTAAGTGTACACTTGGAACTAGCAAAATACCTATTTGTTTTGAAATGAACAACTTCGAGTGAAGCTAACCAAAACAAGTTTGAATGCAAGGTTCTACAGCAAAGTCGCCGTCTGTTAGCGATTTAAAATAAGTTCAGTGTTGATATTAAAACAATATATTCTTGTGATTGCTTTAAAATTTTATTTGACTGTCTATATAATTTGTGATTGCAGGACTCTAATCGTCGAAGAATCGCCATATTATACTGCTTCCTGTAAGCCAAAAATACTCACAAATGGGTTGCAAAAAACTTTTACTTTTTTCTTTGTAAGAAAAGTCTAATGAGCTCACGAACATTTATGTATGCCTGTGTATTAAGGTGAGTCCTCATTAACAAAATTAGATCTTGTGGGGAGATAATTAAAATTATATATTTAAGAACATGTCATTTTGCTAAGAAATTCAAAGTTGGTAAAAGTAAGGCCCAAATTACTATATATTTAGGCCAGAATCGATGCGGTTATTAACAGTACACAAATTAATACAATGAATCAGTTTGATTTTTATTTATCTGTAATATCTATCAAACAAATTAACACGGTCCACTAAATTGATTTAATTAAAAATGAATATTTAACCCTTTTCACCTAAAAGATTTTCAGGAAAAAATTATGGAACTGCTGGCCATGAAAATTGCAACACCAAGGAGGACGTGAGCTATCACAACCAGATTTATTGTACAAAATACCTATCATACACAGGTGGCATTATTACTCTTGCAGCTCGGTATGATGTTTAGGACATGGATAAATCAGTACTGTGTGGCTCCACCACAGGCGTCAATACGAAGCACTGAGAGGAAGAGACTTTGGATGTCAGACTGGGGTATCTCCGCCCATGCTGCTTCGATACGTGCCCAAAGTTCATCTGTTATGGTCGCGGGTGTCCTGAGGCAGACCAATTGTCGGCCGACCACGGACCACACGTTTTCGATGGGTGAGNCGACCACGGACCACACGTTTTCGATGGGTGAGAGATCTGATGAATGTGCAGGCCAAGGAAGCACTGTGACGTGTGTGTCACATATGCTTGCGCATTGTCCTGTTGGTGCAGGGCCCCAGGCTGGCCCTGGAGATAGGGAACAACGGTTCAAATATCTTCACGATGTGCTGGTTGCTGGTCAGCGTACCAACGATGCGGGCTATGTGCGAGAGGGACTGGAATCCAACAGCACCCTACATCATAACTCCAGGTGCTGGGGTGGTATGACTGTGTATATTTCACGATTCAGCCAGGCGTGCGCCACGGTGCTGCCAGACACTGATGTGACCATCATGTTGCTGCGAACTGAATCGGGATTCGTCGGGGAAGACGATGGCATACCATTCGTCCCTCCAAGCCCGACGTTCCACGCACCATTGCAGCCGCTGGCGCCTGTGGTGAGCAGTTAAGAGGCAGTCGCAGTAATGGGCTCCCGGACAAGATGCCCTGATTCTGCAGACGGCGACATCACCGTGTGTGCAGACACAGATTGATGCCCCACATGCTTGTTTGAAGCTCACCGATACGGGCGACAATAACACGCACATCCAGCGCCCCATCACTCATACGTGCAAGGTGCTGAACCGGCGTGCGGTGCTTCTGTCGTCACGCCTTCCTGTGGACATTAGATCTGTAACAGTGGGACTTTGTTACACGCGATGAAAGTCCACAGATCTAACTATGACAGCAAGGTTTTACTTTTCTTCTACCTCTTAAGGAAACTGCGCAGGCAATCTCTAACAACACGCCCTCACGGGCTTAGATAATAGGCTTTTAATCTTCCTGGCAAAAAGTCATATTCGCAGGATATTTATGAGAGCATATTCAGAAGTCATGGCAACTATTGTTTGGCTCCCGAAAATGACCCAACACAGGAGATCTGCTATGTATAGTTCAAAGTGTACGACATGTACGTTTTAAAGGTTAGATCACATGGGGTATAGATGCAGGAATGTCCAGCCATGAACAAAGACAAACATGTCTAGTTNACGTTTTAAAGGTTAGATCACATGGGGTATAGATGCAGGAATGTCCAGCCATGAACAAAGACAAACATGTCTAGTTGAAATCACTGTTTAATTGATATATTCTCGTACAAAATGTATACACTCATGCGAATGTTTACGTATCGTATGTGTACGAGCTGTTTAACATCTTTCAAAGTAGTCTCCGAGATTGTCCACGGTTCGTTGCCAGCGATGAGGCACATGTGAAATACCATCGGCTGCATGAGATCCGTCAATGTGCGCCACCTCTCGTTGAAATGCTGTGACGATTTCGTCCATTTCCAAACTTTTCTGGGGGACTCCAAACAAAAAGAATTTACTGATAATATTTTTAATTTTAAATTCAATCTTTAAAAAAATAAATACAACACAACATATATATTTTTTAAATTTATTTAAAATGACATGAGGAAACATATACACTCTTGAATAAAAGTGTTTATATATACATCGTCCTCTTCCATGGCGAGTTCACCTCTCGAAGTTCGCTTCAGTGACCTAGGAATTGTAATGGGCAGGGAAACCCCACTACTTGACGTATGCCCTTCCGTTACGTCGTTTCAGAACCTTCTCGGCCATATACATATCTGAAAACTAGGTAGGCTGGATCTCCTCAGTGTAGAAACCACCATGGATGGGTACATTGTTCAGATCTTCGAGAGAGTAGGTCCTTGGNGGCCATATACATATCTGAAAACTAGGTAGGCTGGATCTCCTCAGTGTAGAAACCACCATGGATGGGTACATTGTTCAGATCTTCGAGAGAGTAGGTCCTTGGAGCATAGTTACGTATACGTCGCACACGAAACAGTTTGGGGCTCCAATTCGCCGTGAACCCTTTATCGAAGATGAATTTCTGTTTGGAGATGCGCATCAGGTCACCGATTTAGGCTTTAGGCTTGCGTNAGTGAACCCTTTATCGAAGATGAATTTCTGTTTGGAGATGCGCATCAGGTCACCGATTTAGGCTTTAGGCTTGCGTGAGTCCTTCCTCTTCGGAACGGCATACATGGTCCGAACCAAGGAGTTGTCCTTGACGTCTTCGGGCTTCATGCCAGTGGTAGAATGAACGGTAGAATTATACTAGCAGACGAGTTTCGGCAGTAGTTCAAGCAACTTGTGGTTTCCATTCGCCGCGAAATCCTTCCACATCTTGCCCTTCAGAGTTCTGTTGAACCTCTCGACGATAGATTCTTTGAAATTGCTGTATGTGGAATAATGATTTATNACGTTTTAAAGGTTAGATCACATGGGGTATAGATGCAGGAATGTCCAGCCATGAACAAAGACAAACATGTCTAGTTTAAATCACTGTTTAATTGATATATTCTCGTACAAAATGTATACACTCATGTGAATGTTTACGTATCGTATGTGTACGAGCTGTTTAACATCTTTCAAAGTAGTCTCCGAGATTGTCCACGGTTCGTTGCCAGCGATGAGGCACATGTGAAATACCATCGGCTGCATGAGATTCGTCAATGTGCGCCACCTCTCGTTGAAATGCTGTGACGATGTCGTCCATTTCCAAACTTTTCTGGGGGACTCCAAACAAAAAGTATTTACTGATAATATTTTTAATTTTAAATTCAATCTTTAAAAAAATAAATACAACACAACATATATATATATATTTTAAATTTATTTAAAATGACATGAGGAAACACATACACTCTTGAATAAAAGTGTTTATATATACATCGTCCTCTTCCATGGCGAGTTCACCTCTCGAAGTTCGCTTCAGTGACTTAGGAATTGTAATGGGCAGGGAAACCCCACTACTTGACGTATGCCCTTCCGTTACGTCGTTTCAGAACCTTCTCGACCATATACATATCTGAAAACTAGGTAGGCTGGATCTCCTCAGTGTAGAAACCACCATGGATGGGTACATTGTTCAGATCTTCGAGAGAGTAGGTCCTTGGAGCATAGTTACGTATACGTCGCACACGAAACAGTTTGGGGCTCCAATTCGCAGTGAACCCTTTATCGAAGATGAATTTCTGTTTGGAGATGCGCATCAGGTCACCGATTTAGGCTTTAGGCTTGCGTGAGTCCTTCCTCTTCGGAACGGCATACATGGTCCGAACCAAGGAGTTGTCCTTGACGTCTTCGGGCTTCATGCCAGTGGTAGAATGAACGGTAGAATTATACTAGCAGACGAGTTTCGGCAGTAGTTCAAGCAACTTGTGGTTTCCATTCGCCGTGAAATCCTTCCACATCTTGCCCTTCAGAGTTCTGTTGAACCTCTCGACGATAGATTCTTTGAAATTGCTGTATGTGGAATAATGATTTATGTTATGTTTCTTCATCAGGGCCTTGAACTTTGTATTGTACAATTCCATGCTCTGGTCAGTTTGCAAATTGGTCGGGCTGCGTCCTTCATGCAACACATCCACAATGGCTTCGGTGACATCACACGTGTTCTTTGACATGACCGGCCTGGCCCAGGCGAATTCGCTATAGGCATCGATGACTGTCAACATTTTTTTGTAGCCCTTGTTGACCCGAGCATATTGTATCATCTCGACGACGGTAGTTGCGCCTGGAGGCTGCATGTAGTTCGTGGGCGATTCCCAACCGACTCTTCGTATGTAGCATCCCTTCTTCAGTTCTTCCATGATGGATATGATCTCGTTGGTGTGCTAGTAATTTCCAACCGTATGCGAAGCGACCAGTAGTCGTAGTTTATCCACCCGTTCGTCCCAAAACGCATAGTCTGTGTTCTTGTTGTAGTNACGACGGTAGTTGCGCCTGGAGGCTGCATGTAGTTCGTGGGCGATTCCCAACCGACTCTTCGTATGTAGCATCCCTCCTTCAGTTCTTCCATGATGGATATGATCTCGTTGGTGTGCTAGTAATTTCCAACCCTATGCGAAGCGACCAGTAGTCGTAGTTTATCCACCCGTTCGTCCCAAAACGCATAGTCTGTGTTCTTGTTGTAGTNCTATGCGAAGCGACCAGTAGTCGTAGTTTATCCACCCGTTCGTCCCAAAACGCATAGTCTGTGTTCTTGTTGTAGTCTATCTCCTTCAGAACTTCCCCACTTTTCAGTGCTAGACCACTGAAGAGGTTTGCGAGAATGTCGATTTTTTCGTGATCTTAGACCTTATAAGCACCAGTCTCGGGATCGTTATTTTGGTAAAGTGCGTGCGTGAATTCAAGCAACATCTTGTATTCCAGCAGGTCGGATTCTGTAAACTCCCTTTGCTCCTTGCTAAATAGAAGTTCGTAAAGCCCGGGTGTTCCATGCATCTTGTAATCGCCTACATGNTAAACTCCCTTTGCTCCTTGCTAAATAGAAGTTCGTAAAGCCCGGGTGTTCCATGCATCTTGTAATCGCCTACATGGATAATCTCACCTGGTAGAATTAATTATTTCATCAGCACCGAGGAACCATTTATCATTATGCCTGTATACTCCTTACATCGTATCATTATTACGATATGTATACGATCGCAGGTGCCATAAAGCCAGAGCATTATATTCAGGGCCTTCTTCCTTACGTTTTTGTTGTGTGACAAATCCACATCCGATCCATTTGTACATCATCATATTTCCTTTTATTCGTAGGCTCAGCAGTATCGTCGACTTCGGTCTTCACGACTACGGGTGCTCCATCGCTCTCCCTGAGTGCATCGATACAGCGAGTAATAAATAGCCTTAAAGATTTCTTCATTAATAAGGTCGCGCGAAAGTCTGGCTCTCTTGGCGAGCAAATACTTCAAGCGAACCGACTGTATAAATCGATTCAGATCGCTAGCAACGTCTGACATAGCACTGAATAAAAATTATCACTGTTGCTCTCTTTTGCAGGTTTAGTCGCGAGTTTCTGACAAACTATTTTCGATCNTCCGATCCATTTGTACATCATCATATTTCCTTTTATTCGTAGGCTCAGCAGTATCGTCGACTTCGGTCTTCACGACTACGGGTGCTCCATCGCTCTCCCTGAGTGCATCGATACAGCGAGTAATAAATAGCCTTAAAGATTTCTTCATTAATAAGGTCGCGCGAAAGTCTGGCTCTCTTGGCGAGCAAATACTTCAAGCGAACCGACTGTATAAATCGATTCAGATCGCTAGCAACGTCCGACATCGCACTGAATAAAAATTATCACTGTTGCTCTCTTTTGCAGGTTTAGTCGCGAGTTTCTGACAAACTATTTTCGATCTTGCCAAGGCGTTTGCCGCAGATATCCAATATGTCCTTGCAATGGTTTTTAGTATCAGTTTTCGTGGCGAGGCGGGAAATCGAGGTAGCGAATGCATGCTCTATGAAATATTTCAGCACTTTTAGATTCTCATCATTTTGGCCGATACCACATTCAGGCTGTAGGTAATTTGCCATTGAAAACTCGTTACATGTTCGTCCATTGCCATAAAATCGCGAACGATCTCAGTCTTCACACGATCCATCTTCGCTCCGAGCTTGGACAAGTAAGTGCGAAAGTATTTGCTCGTATCAGCCAACACATTGCATAATTCTGAGATGAAGACATTACCAGTTTCGAGGACGGAATGTATAGTAGCAGCATCTTCAGATCGTTCGAGTCTGCCAACATTTCGAATTATTCTTCTACCAGCATCGCAAGTTCCACCCTTTATTGGTATGAGACAACTACCATCTTCGCTGCAGCTTGAGGATACTCTGGCCGAATTTCGATATGCTTTAACTCATTCTCGACGGTCGACGACGAACTGATCGAATCCACATCGGTACCTGCCATTATATAGAGGCCAGTCTTTTACAATCACCAAAAATCCATACTTGTCTTTCCAGCATAAAGAACACAGGCTCTTGAAATTCGATAATATAATGTCTTTATTGACATGGTCGTCGTAAACATGTTGTAAATTCATATCGTCCATGCAAAACAGCACCAACACATTATCATTATTGCGAAGCAGTTGTTTGGATATGCACAAATAAGTCTGGCTGAGGTACACACAGTTAAGGTTTATTCTACTCAGGTTGGGAAGCTCAATACTTTTAGTTTGGCAACTAAAATTTTTCGCCAGTAGGTAAGCGGTAGTGTCGCATGTGTACCAGAAGTTCTCTATTTTCTACATTAAAAACAAAGTAATTGCAATAATCATAAATAAAATAATAACTACATAACTAGGTAAAATCTTTCTCTTTTAATATTCACATAGCTAAAATTTTAAATTAAAAATGACATCTTTGGAAGATTGCACAACTAGCAGCGGAAATTTTCCCTATGCCAAACTCTCCCATAAGTAAACTCATTTTGTTCCTATCCTGAGTAGAATTAACCTTAACACAGTCCACGTTCGCATGCCATCCCATGCTACTCCTCGATGCAAGTCTGCCACATCGTCGAAAATAACCACTGAGTTTAACCGTTATCACTGTAAGGGAAATAACCCACACCATCTACCGTTTGTAGTACTTGTGCCAGTCGCTGGTATTTCGGTTACTGGGGCGATTTGGAGTACAGGTACACGTTCTCGAACCTAAGACCATTCTCTTCTTCCAGTGGGCTCAGTAGGACACATGTTTTCCCACAGTTTGATAGTCCTGTGATAATGCATTTCATTGTATATGGAAATAGGCTTCCATGTGGTGATTGGAGGGCGATAACTTCATCTTCAGTAGTAATGCATATGGGTAAAGTAATATCGTTCTTAAAAATATGTATTTTACCACTAATGTCTTGCGGTGCGAACTGTGGTGCATGCGGCGCTAACTGCTGTGCATGTTNTTAAAAATATGTATTTTACCACTAATGTCTTGCGGTGCGAACTGTGGTGCATGCGGCGCTAACTGCTGTGCATGTTGTGATAACTGCGGTGTGTGCAGTGCTAACTGTGCTGCATGCAGTGCACGCAGTGTTAACTGTGGTGCATGTGGTGCTAACTGCGGTGCATGCAATGCTGATTGCAGTTGCAGAGAACAAGTGCTAGAATATTCATAACATCTCTTAAAATTATCACTACGAGTAAACTACCTCTGGCAGAGCTTACATTGAAATGCTACACTTGNTATTCATAACATCTCTTAAAATTATCACTACGAGTAAACTACCTCTGGCAGAGCTTACATTGAAATGCTACACTTGAGCTTTTCATTATGAGGTCGTTATTTCATGTCGACGAACACTGTGTACGTACGTCTGTACTGTTCCAAGTCTACAATGATACTAAAAGTACTATAAGTTTTTAGGTCAGTTCACCGCGATTTCTCGAAGAGGTAAGACCAAAGCTGGAAGCGGGATCGTCAATACTCTGATCAACAATCTACTGCTTGACCTGCACATTCCGGAATACAAGTTCTGCGGGCCAGGAACGAAGATAGCTAAGAGGCTGGCACATGGCGACACTGGCATCAACACACTCGATGAAGCGTGCAAGCAACATGACATCGCTTACTCCCTGAACAAGGATCTGCAAGCTCAGCACAATACAAACAAGATACATGAACAGAGGGCCTTACGAGATAAGAAAATTATTAGATACCGGGCTCGGAGAAAAAAATAGCAGCATGAGGCGTTTCTAACATGATGAAGGCCAAAGTTCAGATGGGCATAAGTGGGATGAGCAAGCAGAAGGCACAAGTGAAACGAAAAGTGGTGTAAAAGGGAAGAAAAGCATGCAAGATCAAGAAAACATCTACTGGTGGATTTTTTCCACTACTTTTGCCGGCACTTGGGGGCTTTGGGGGCCTAAACGGAGCCACGAGCGGTATCATTCGAGCTGTCAACACAGCATCAAACGAATGGAATCAGTTGATGGAGCCCAAAGGCACTATGCAAAATGGAAGCAATTGCCATGGGTAAAAAAAAAGGCCAAGGCCTCTACCTAAGGCCATATACAGTAGGAGGAGGTGTGCAAAAACGACGCAGCATGAAGAGGCGATAGTAATATCTCTTCCGAAATGGCTGCTCATGAACGTATAGTTGAAACTGTATGACGCAAATTGAAGATACCCAATTTTCGCGGAGTGTTCAGAATACTTTCCCCCTAAACCCAAACATGACAAGTGTACAGTAATCAACCTGGACACGACAGCTGGGCCCGGTACGCACTGGCAAGACTTACATGCAATGTGGAAAATGTGTAGACTACTACGACATTTTCGGTAATTTGCATCCTCCACCCGAGCTGCAACTGTACCAGAAAAATTGCAAAATGATGTACAACTACGAGATGGAGCAGATGCCGAACACTTGGAACTGTGGACACTTGTGTCTTCGCTTCCTTGTTCGTCCATACAAGCAATGGAATAAAATGGTTATACATGGACCAGTAACCATCATCAATGTCGATAACACTTACCTTGATGGGTCGTAGCTCCAAGCTGCGTGCTGTACACTTTCCTCCACTCGACCTGAAAGGGAATGGTGCATAGTTTTTGTCGATTTTCAAACCTACAATATGATACCGAACATCGATGAAAAAAACTGCAAGATGTATCTCGTGAAAAGCGGTATTGTCTCCGACGAGGTAAAATTGCCCATTGGCTCTTACGAATTAGATGACATTGCAAGTTACATCGAAGATCTGCCGTCTCCCGACACAGAATTAGAACTACATGGAAATTCCATTATTCTGAAGAATGTCATCAAATGCAACGAAGATAGCGACTTTACGAAACCAGATTCCATTGGAATGATGCTGGGGTTCGAACCATGCATATACGAATCTGGTAAAATCCATGAATCGTCATGATCTGCAAATATCTTGCCTGTTAATGTGATATGAATAAACTGCAATTTGGCATGTAGTACACATCTCAATGGTAGGCCGCGCAATATGCTGCACGAGTTTTCACCGATGGTCCCTCCAGGTTTTAAACTGGCCGTGTCACCGCAAAGCATCATTTATGCTCCGGTCGTCGCGAAGAGAGCTCACAAGGTGGTAGTGACGATCGTCGACCAGCCCAGAGAGTTCGTGAACTTTCGAAACGAAAAAATAACAGTATGTCTGCATTTCAGAAGATGGAAATAAGGTTTATGGTGACCAGAAGCAATAAAACAAATCCGCACATCAAACACCCAATCAGTATGCCACAGATCACCAATGTGTTAACATGTGCCAACGAGATTTTCCTTCGCAGTCTTGGTTTCGAGGTCGATCACCGTGGAAGATTACATGAACTTCAACGAGCCTGTCATTTTTGAAGAGAGTATTACGAAAGTTGAACTTAAAGCATACTAGCCATTTCTGATCGGACCATACACATTATCATCGGAAGTTCGAATAACGGTCAACCATTAAGGTATCTGCAATCTTCGTTGTCAGTCATTCCTGCAATTCAGGGGAATACTGACGAAGGAAGATGGATCCAACCTGGCATAGACGAAAAAAACGAAAAATGGTATTCTCCCCCATCGATCGCATCATGTATTTGCTCAACGGTGTCGAGGTAGACCAGATGAGCGATCTCGGCATAACAACGGAGATAAAAAATTGCCACTCGCTCGTGCCAAACGAGCTGTCTGTTACCAAGATAGCAAACTGGGGGAGACGATGACTGCAGTGTTCCTATATATCCCGGAGGAAAATTTGAGGTTTGCATTCCTCTAGCGATGTTACCGGGATTTGCCAAAGACTACAAACGAATTATCATCAATTCTAAGCAGGAACTGGTACTGCTTCTAGCCAATACACAAGCAGATGCCATCGTGGGTAGGGGTGAAAACCTGGAGACAGTGGAACTGAAGCTAGAGTCTATCGAACGGATGATGCCTCACATTCAGCCGAGTACTACCGAATGCATCAAGATGCCGAAGAGTTCAGAAGATGGTAAACTCATCGATGTGGCTTTCAGGTAGTGTAGTCTCGAGATGTATCCCAGATTGCCCGCAAGCCAGCGCATCAACTGGATAGCGAAGTCCAGCTTTGCCAATGAAAAACCGAGGTACATCATTGATGGGCTACAGGCCAGAAAACAGCACCATGAGTGAGCCATTCGCAGTTTGACACATGACAAATAGAAAATATGAAAATACATTTGAAAAGTGAAAACTATCCATATGTGGACATGAACATGAACTCTGAAAATGGCGAGTACCTGCTGGGATATAAAATGTATGCTCAATTCCAAAATGCATATAATGGGTGCCCTAAATCCCCGATACTGAGTGCAGATACCTTTAAGAGTTTGGCCCTGCTTGTGGCGTTTGACATGATTAAATAGGAAGAGTGTATCAGATCGAATGTGATCGACTGCAGGATCGAATTCAATATACATGGAAATATACCCCCACACACATACACTTTCTCCCTGATACTTCACGACCAACTTGCATCGTACAATTGACGAGACAAACTCGTCAAGATACTTTCGTTAATGCAGCAGAGGGTATAAATACGATGGGCCATAAGCAATATCTGTTTAGTTGGCTTCGAGCATAGACAGCAACAGGATGTACTGTAATCAGCAAGGTTTCCAGAGTCAGAGCCACTACATGCTCAAGGGGATCGCAGTATCCTTAGACGACGATGGCAGAATGTGCACATTCTCCTTCTTACCCCCTTATTCGTGGAAACTATTGGATGAGAAAAGCAAGAAGACGAACGACTGGCTGACCAAGTCCCACCACGGACTGGAGTGGGACGAAGGCAAGATTCTGTACCATCAAGTCGGAAACATGCTGCTTTGCTTGCTGATACAGTATCCGCAAGGAACGATATACATGGTGAGGCCCGAGCAGAAAAAATGGCAATGTTACTTGTGGAAAAACGAAGTTGGAATCATCGATGTGTGGTTCGAGTATGCGTGTCCTTCGCTGCGTAAGCTGGCTGAACCTTTTGACGACCAGCAGCAGCACGTCTTCAACAGGTCAGAGTCTGACTGGATGCGTGCGTGGACCAATTCACAGCTGCTCTGCAAATGGTGTGCCTCGTCCTTGGAACATGAATCGATGAGTTACGACTAGAANCGTGGACCAATTCACAGCTGCTCTGCAAATGGTGTGCCTCGTCCTTGGAACATGAATCGATGAGTTACGACTAGAATAGAAGTCACCTCAACAGTGGTTCAGAAGAATATTTAAAAAATCACGAACAGAGACTGAATATTATTATTGTGCTATGGCATTTTTGTATTTATATGCAAAATACATTTTTTATGTGCAAGACCATTTATTTGTTGTTTTTTTAAAACCCTAACTCATTAGACTTCAACAAACACTGTATTATCTATGCAGTATTACTGATTTAGACTGAAACCTGCAGGTGATAGCACAGATGGACATGGGAATATACACTCACCTTCAGGTTGAAATAGGCAGTGGGTCTGTTGGATGGAGGAGGAGGGAGGAGTTACAGTGTGATGAAGAGAAGGGAGGGGGGGATGTAATCGGTTTAAATAATGACACCTTGTGTAGGATCAACAGCTTTGTGACAAAAGTGTGGACGTACGGATCGTCTTATCTTGCTTTTACAGTTGACATAATATTTTACATCCATGATGTCTACGGATGTTCCAGAACTAATAGGATTTATGGCTATGCCCTCTACTTCTTCTTGAGTTGTACCAGCAGTGCTATCGACTTCTTCGTGTCTGGTACCAGCAGTGCCATCGACTTTTTGGGTCTTGTCTTCTTCCTCTTCAATCATATGATCTGCATCTTCGGCTGATGCGACTGTGTGTCAACCGGAATTTCCAGGGTCTTCGGGAATACTTGGCAGAGTGACCGCAGAAGTGCCATCCAGTTCTTAAGCTGAGGCAACTGCATCGCCAACCGGGCCATCGACATCTGTTCCAGAAACAACTGTATGGCCAACCACCTCTGCTGAACCATCCCAAAGTTATAAGTGTCTCGTTTTTTTTTTTTTGTGAAAAGACCTTCGCTTTCGGCAGCAATGTCCGACGTAATGAGTAGCATGGCTTTACAAAGAGTCTTACCCAAATAAAGTATACATGTTCGAAGTGTGGGGTATCGATTACATGGATGGATGGTATAAANCGTGGACCAATTCACAGCTGCTCTGCAAATGGTGTGCCTCGTCCTTGGAACATGAATCGATGAGTTACGACTAGAAAAGAAGTCACCTCAACAGTGGTTTAGAAGAATATTTAAAAAATCACGAACAGAGACTGAATATTATTATTGTGCTATGGCATTTTTGTATTTATATGTAAAATACATTTTTTATGTGCAAGACCATTTATTTGTTGTTTTTTTTAACCCTAACTCATTAGACTTCAACAAACACTGTATTATCTATGCGGTATTACTGATTTAGACTGAAACCTGCAGGTGATAGCACAGCTGGACATGGGAATATACACTCACCTTCAGGTTGAAATAGGCAGTGGGTCTGTTGGATGGTGGAGGAGGGAGGAGTTACAGTGTGATGAAGAGAAGGGAGGGGGGATGTAATCGGTTTAAATAATGACACCTTGTGTAGGATCAACAGCTTTGTGACAAAAGTGTGGACGTACGGATCGTCTTATCTTGCTTTTACAGTTGACATAATATTTTACATCCATGATGTCTATGGATGTTCCAGAACTAATAGGATTTATGGCTATGCCCTCTACTTCTTCTTGAGTTGTACCAGCAGTGCTATCGACTTCTTCGTGTCTGGTACCAGCAGTGCCATCGACTTCTTGGGTCTTGTCTTCTTCCTCTTCAATCATATGATCTGCATCTTCGGCTGATGCGACTATGTGTCAACCGGAATTTCCAGGGTCTTCGGGAATACTTGGCAGAGTGACCGCAGAAGTGCCATCCAGTTCTTAAGCTGAGGCAACTGCATCGCCAACCGGGCCATCGACATCTGTTCCAGAAACAACTGTATGGCCAACCACCTCTGCTGAACCATCCCAAAGTTATAAGTGTCTCGTTTTTTTTGTGAAAAGATCTTCGCTTTCGGCAGCAATGTCCGACGTAATGAGTAGCATGGCTGTACAAAGAGTCTTACCCAAATAAAGTATACATGTTCGAAGTGTGGGGTATCGATTACATGGATGGATGGTATAAAGGAAAACACACGAATATATGCAAGGGGATTCCTCCATGTAACATAGAGAATGAACCTTCACAGCCATCGATATATTGACCTTCCCGACTTTATCAAACACAAACATGCGATAATCAATCCCCACAACTATGATAACAAATGTTTTATGTGGTCAGTTTTGGAAGGATTTGTTAAGTCATCGCATCTACAGCGTGTGAGCAAGAAGTATGCTCAGGTGGAAGAAATATTTTATTTTAGCGGACTGTATTTTACGTTTCCTCTACAGAAAATAAGAGCCTTTGAGAACAACCCTGGTGTACCTGTAAAAGTGCACTTGCTGATTTCTTGGGGAAAAGTGTTGCCTAAACGAGTGACTAAGAATGAGAAACCTTAACATATCGATAATCTGATTGTGAAGGACGAAACTAAGAAGATTTCAAATTGTTGTCACATAAAAAAACTTTTCAAGACTGGTGCGATCACAGATTACTTCGCATGGGTACAAAGTTCATTTCTGCAAACAGTGTTTTAAGCATTATACAGAATACCCACGAAATCANGATTCCTCTACAGAAAATAAGAGCCTTTGAGAAAAACCCTGGTGTACCTGTAAAAGTGCACTTGCTGATTTCTTGGGGAAAAGTGGTGCCTAAACGAGTGACTAAGAATGAGAAACCTTAACATATCGATAATCTGATTGTGAAGGACGAAACTAAGAAGANGTACAAAGAGTCTTACCCAAATAAAGTATACATGTTCGAAGTGTGGGGTATCGATTACATGGATGGATGGTATAAAGGAAAACACACGAATATATGCAAGGGGATTCCTCCATGTAACATAGAGAATGAACCTTCACAGCCATCGATATATTGACCTTCCCGACTTTATCAAACACAAACATGCGATAATCAATCCCCACAACTATGATAACAAATGTTTTATGTGGTCAGTTTTGGAAGGATTTGTTAAGTCATCGCATCTACAGCGTGTGAGCAAGAAGTATGCTCAGGTGGAAGAAATATTTTATTTTAGCGGACTGTATTTTACGNATCGCATCTACAGCGTGTGAGCAAGAAGTATGCTCAGGTGGAAGAAATATTTTATTTTAGCGGACTGTATTTTACGTTTCCTCTACAGAAAATAAGAGCCTTTGAGAACAACCCTGGTGTGCCTGTAAAAGTGCACTTGCTGATTTCTTGGGGAAAAGTGTTGCCTAAACGAGTGACTAAGAATGAGAAACCTTAACATATCGATAATCTGATTGTGAAGGACGAAACTAAGAAGATTTCAAATTGTTGTCACATAAAAAAACTTTTCAAGACTGGTGCGATCACAGATTACTTCGCATGGGTACAAAGTTCATTTCTGCAAACAGTGTTTTAAGCATTATACAGAATACCCACGAAATCAGGTCTCACTGGGGTACAGTGCCTTGCAATACACTAAACAAAGTGTAAAAGACAAACTTTCTATGTGTTTATGTTTTTCCTCATGTCATTTTAAATAAATTAAAAATAAAAATAATGTCATGTTTCATTTATTTTTCAGAAGATTGACCTTAAAATTGAAAAATTCTCAGTAAATACTTTATGTTTGAAATCGCCAAAAAAAGTTTGGAAATTGACGACATTGGAAGCTCTTTGATGGTAGAAGCTAAAAGAAATAACTAGGACAATATATAGTGCCCAATACTGGAAACATATGTGTTGAATGTGTAATTTAGTTGCCACTGGTCAGATACGGTTGACTGGTATTGATGAAGGGATAATTTATTACTTAAGGCCAATATTGATTTTTTTTCTGGGGGAGGGAGGGGGTTGGGTAGGGTTGTACGGTGTAGGGTGGGGTAACATTATATGTTACTCAATTTTTAGAATTTTTTTTCGATTTTTTTTGCAATTTTTATTATTGGGTGGTGATGGGGGGTTGGTTAGAGTGGTAGGTTGAGTGTGACGTTAATGTTATATGTTCCTAGATTTTTTCGATATTTTTATGTACCTTTCTACATATATTGAATTAAATCTTTAAATTAGTAAATGAATATACACACTGGCATGTGGGGCGATCGGTACTCTGGCAGGGGTCGTAAAAGAAGATGGTAGTCGAGCGAGTGTAGGTTTATATGCAAACGGACGTTTTTTTCTACGAAATTTAACATGCTTATTAGAGATCAATATTTTTAACAGTTTTGATTAAAATAATTTCTGGAATGGCCGCTGTGGGTTGGGAACGGCGAGAGGGCAGATAAACAAGGCCGCCGGCCGTGCCTGTGACGTCATCCAAGATGGCGGACGGATCCTGAATCCTACTCCTAGAATCCTGTGCTGAAGTCCCCATTCCTATACTACTATTGGCAACAATATTAGTTACTTACGGTTCACAGATAACAAAAAATTACTTTTGTAGTAACATTACTAACACTGTTGTCACATCATTAGACTTTTCTCTGTATATATGTGGCAGGTGTGTAAAAAAAATTGTTATCCTGTTTGTCAATGTACGGGGACTGTGCATGTATATTGACATTTTTGTCGCTATGCCGTATGACGCACATTTTTCATCGCGCGTGTATTCGAGTGTAATCGCGTCTCGCTTCCACGCACGCAGGCTGACACGAACACGGGCGACGTGGTGCGGAGCAAACACCGCCACACGCAAACTGATTATTGCTCGGCGGGCTGCACGCGCACGGCCCGGGGGCGACGCATGCTCTTTCGACACACGAGGCGAGTGCGCGCAGGTGACGTATGGTTATGTCTCGCCTGCAAACCTCACTCATGTTATGTTGTTTGAGGGGAAAGGGGGTGGTAACTGATTCCACGCGACAACATGGCGTGAAGGAGCGCTAATTGACACGACACACACCTGCTGTTTCGCAAAGCGACACTGAGAGCTGCGTGCAAGAGTGTCTCATCTGCTTCGTCACGGGGAATTNCACACACCTGCTGTTTCGCAAAGCGACACTGAGAGCTGCGTGCAAGAGTGTCTCATCTGCTTCGTCACGGGGAATTGAACGTATAGCACCCACAGATAAATACTATATAGTCCGTTTATGGATACTCCCAATTTTTCTGAAGTCCTGGGGGAGAATCAGATGCCACATAGGCTTTGTATATTTTTACTATTACCTGTGTTTCAGATTAAATTTTGGAAATGTGACTTTGTTAGCGCATAGGACACAATTTAATTATATTTTAGGGATAATTATATTTTGACTTCTTGCATTACTACCACTTCTGTAGTCATTTTCAGACGGTAATTTATGACCACTGAAATTATTTTCATACAAGTTGTGGTAAAAAATTGGCGTAGTAATAGCATATTAATGATTTTATAAACGTTTGTCTTGTTATGATCCAGTAAAGGCAGACAAGTCTAGTGAACTGCAGGACTCGTCGGTATCCAGGCCAGGCGAAGGATCCAAAACACATTACAACAATAATAGTTTATAAGAAATATCCCAAACACCGTGCCCCTCCCGGCGGAACGGTGTTTGGGACAATCACTCCACCAGGAACTATATAATACTTGGCAACACTTTGTACAGGATCTGTCAGTCTGAGGACCCACGCTGAGATGAAGCCATCAAGATGCAGCTTGGCGTGCCGCTCGTCGCCTTCCGACTCAACACTCAGCCTCCGGCGACTGTATCATTCAGGTTAGTTGTATACTGTAATTGATCAGGACCGCCCTCGCCACTTCATATGTACTGTAACTCGTAGAAATTGGATTAAATAGCTGTTCTGTATTCATAATTAACTACAGTTCTTCCTTCATAAAAGCATAAATCCTCCCTAGTCTCTGGCACAAAATATTAAAAACATAACAGAATGTATATAAGTGAGTTAAACATTTTTAAGCAGGTCGTTGACCCAATTTACGTATTATCTTAGTGTATATGTAAGTGTAAAAATTGCGTTACGTTTTTGTGCGACAAAAAAAGACAAGATAAAAAAAAATACAGAACTGCTTGCTTGTAAGATTTCAAATTGCCGAACATATCGACAGTCATTTTCAACACAACTATGAGATGGTCTGCTCTCTGTAAGGGCAGGCAACTGTGACGACTTTTACGCGGAAATATTTCTTGACAAGATATATTTGAAAAAACTGAAGCGCGATTTACTCTTTTGATAGTTTTATTTCCCTGAGCGATCAGATTAGGACGTTGCCACTTAAATGTTATTGTAGTTTGTTGGCAAGCGAAAGAAATTCTGGAAATTATAATATGTAGAGATAAAGAATACAGTTATATGCTTTTATGTTAAAATAACTTTTCACGAAAACATTTTTTTAAAAATAGTTTCTCCCAATGTACAAAAATTGCCATTCTTAAGCGTTAGGAACTATCTTACATTAATTCACCACTCTTGTTAAATCACTGAATTTAATGGTTTTTAATTTTTTGGTGAATTTAATTTTTTTAATTTATTAAAAAATGCAGAGTAATACACACAGAATTGCTAATTTGCATGTGAGAAGGCCCTTCTATTAATCTAATAATTATTTTAGATTTTATTATCACCAGTAAGTTGGTATGTTATTATTTATTCACGGCTTTGCTTAATGTCACACACAACGAGGCGCCATTTTAACCTATGAATATTTAGAATGGCAATCGATAACCAATCTAGTATTGCAGGTAACACTTATGTTTCGAACTGACTCGGCCGACTGTTTCCGAGGGTGTTAGGAGCCAAGGAAAAAGTTATAAAAAACATAGGGTTTATTTTTGCTTCTTTCCCGGACAGGATTTTCTAGACCGTATTCACAAGACGTCCACACTTTCTTAACTCGATAAAAGAAACAACTACAAAAAAAAAATAGGAACCAAAACTGCGTCGACAAAATAAAAAGTTAGAAATTTAACAACACCCTGTTGGGTTTCCGTCCCTTGCCTTATTCAGCATTTGTAGAGAAGCGTTTCGCCGTACGTGATTCATTTTTCTAGTGCTAAAAGTTAGAATTTATCATGAATGTTCTGCAAGGAAGATTTTGTTAATTTATTTAAGAAGCATTTTTTTAAACGGGGATGGTTCTTCAAAATCTGATAGTCTCATATATGTATATATACATATATATATCTGTGTGTGTGTGTGTGTATTTTCCTTCGCCATTTATAACATACAACCACGATACACTCTAGTGTATCGTGGTTGTATGGAAGTTTTTATAGATATTATGGAAAATTTACCATATATAATGTTGCAAATATAAAAGTTTTACACAAATTTCAGTACTTCAAAGTATTTGACTTAATATTAACAACATCGTAAGAATATTGCTATGGATGTATGGGGAAAAGCCTTTCCATCCATGCGTTGTCAATACGCGTACACACTGATGAGGTAAATTTGCGAGTGTGTCTATGTCCTTGAGCCGGTATGCCTCATCGTGACGCGACACACTTAATATAAACAAGCTGTAAAGTGGAGGGTAAGATTCCCCTTAAGTGTATCATGTGGAAATAAAACATTTTTAAGTGTTCTGACTTATCTGTACCGCCACGTGGCAGTGTACACGCAGGACCGAATGCCGCTTACGCTTGTTAGCAAATGCATTGTTAACTATCGTGAACCTTCCATGAGTATAAATGTCACTCTGTACTCACTCTGTACCATAATACTATCAGATTGATGACCTCATTTCAGAAAAAAAAATGTGTTCCGACGAACCATCCAATGTTTACGTAAGACATTTATCACGCAACGCGGTATCACATACTTTTCTGACCTGGTTTTTGTGACACGTGTAATTGATGACACGTTAATTATTCACTACCCAAACGGGTTTCATCTCGCCCGAACCATGTAAACGAATACGAACCAACACTGTTTGGCCGTCATGCGCGACGTCATGTTAGCCCGCGGCTAACAGCTCCTTGCAAAAAACTGAAGGGGCTATCTTCTGTGACATCACCTTGCTTAAAGATAGGCACTCGCTGTCAGTGTCTTTATGACAACGCTGGATATGAAAACAGTTACTTGTAATTGTCTCAACTTTTTCGGGCATGTGCAAACATGTAATTTTAGGCGTTGCGTCGAACAAATTTTTGTGTGTGGAACTTTACTTCTACCAAGCTCTGTCACATGGCGGTACCAGTCTAAATGTGTCTTTGTTTGATGTTATTGTTAGCAGTTGTTTATGAGGCTGTGGATTACAGTCTAAACAATGAATTATGTTTCCAACCACGTGAGGGATTTTCTTATTGCATGCCGTTTTCTGCTGTGCACATAGTGTATAATTAAATCCAGGAACTTCTTCCCGTGCAACGTTCAACATATAGGCCTATGTATACCACCATTACTGAAAGTTTTAAGAAGTTTACACAATTGAAAGCTTTAGCATTGGACTTTACGTTTGCTTTCCGGCAAGTTGTTGCGTATAGTGCTTGACACAATGGAAGTTTCAAATATAAAGCCAAGCACTCTTAAATTTACGATTTCGAAAAGTTGAAACTTAAAGTAAAAGTTAAGCAGCCATTTTGACAAGAATCTATAAGAGGTTATGTGGAATGAATATTTGTTTACTCGAAGTCGATTTTAATCTCGGTATATTAAACCAAGCTCGTCTAAATTAAAGAGTGAGTGAGTGAAGAGATTTGGGCGGCTCTTAACAGCGAAGTTTTGAGAGCCTACGTGGCTGATTGAGGTGAGTATGGAGCAGCGCTGGAATGAAAGGGTGGGGAAGACGGGAGATCCCGAGAAAACCTGCCGACCAGTGGCATTGTCCGGCACGATTCCTACATGCGAAAATTCGGGAGTGACGCGGTTGGGGATTGGACCCGGTCCGCCGTGGTGGGAGGCGAGCAGGCTAACCACTCAGACACCGCGGTCCCTAGATTAAAGATATGGCAAACGAAGGTAATGTGAAAAGGAAACTTATAAATAAAGTAAACAAGCTAGTTTTTGTTTGAAATAAAATTGTAATATAAATAATTAAGTTTATGTTCAAAACAGGTACGTAAAATGCATTCCTGGGTGACATATGATGATTTACATAACAATATACGCATTTTTACGAATATTGCAGAACCGATTTTAAATCGTCTGAATTTCGACTTTACAATTGTATTGTGAATAGGTTGTTTCGTCAAAGTAAAGGAAATGTAATGTCAAATGCTAAGGTTTTCTATTGTGTAAGGGGCTTTTAATCTCGTTTTCTGAAATACATTTCTTCAGCGCCGTCGTTAAGGTTGGCAGTCGTTTCGCCTCTGTTACAGTGGCGAGGCGCGAGTGTGTTACATGGGATACAATGTTTGGCGATGACTGTACAGAGAACTAAGTGAATCGACGGACATCAAGAGACTCATTGCGTTATGAGTACAGACCTGCAAAATTTGCGAATTCGGGGGGACCTGCATGCTAGGCTCGCAGCCATTTCTATACTCAAGGAGATGTAAACTTCTAATTGGTTGCTTGGTACTACAGAAGGAGGCGATGCTTAGACTTGCATTTTATTGTCTCTTTATTACTGACTCGGAGTCTTACGGGACATGTCAAATTAATCGCGAACCAACTACGAAAGTAAGAGACACGAACTGGCGTGTGAATTCTAACTTACTTCCAAATGAATCTGCTAATTTTTCAGGTCTCCGGTTACGTGTTTGGCAGGAAATATCTGCGAATAGGACAAGTTTGACTCCAAAACCCCCCTGTAAATAAAAGTAACTTTTGCTATAAGATCAGACGTTATAAGTGCGGGCCGCCTATTTTTCGCAAAAAGATTCCACGACTAGTTGTACTGCAAAACGCGTTAGTTGAGAACCTATTACGTGGTTGGATGATTTCAACCCTCACTCTTCTTAGGTGTTTGCCAGCCATTCACGTCCTTTCACTATCGGGATAACTTTATTGTGATTGCCCCAATCGAGTAGAAACTGCCTTCTCACACAGTCACGCGCCAAATATCAAAATGAAATTTACGAGTTACCAAGTTGAAGTCTAGCTTGCACATAAATCTTTACGCGAAAAACGGGTGACCATAATTACGAAGCACGCCTTCGGCACAGAATTTCTAAGACTAAAAAAAGTGAAACAAACATTTATACTGCGAACTCGAGCCGCGCACGCCAACAAAGCTGGGAACATGACGCCACGCCGTTCGTTAATCAGCGCCTGGTAACTTACATACTTGTCAATCGTTAGTCCAGCCAATAGGGAAACTTCTGCAGCACGCAGTAGCCAATTAGATACAAGACCCGCTCCGGAGCTTAGTGGTGCAGCCAGTAAGTGAACGGATACGCACACATGAAAGAAAAAGCCTAGCCATTTGCTTCTTCATTATGACCTATTCTGAGGTTACCAGCAAACCTTAAATAAAAAAAGCACCGAATTCAGTGCTGCGACGAGTGAGAACAATTCTGTATTACTTCTGCTTAATAATAATATTTCCAGTTACAATGACCATTGAACTTGGAACTGATGTTTTAATTTATGGGTATACTAATTGTTTGTGCTGTGACTAGATTTATTTTGATTTTAACTCTCCCTCGACAGCCATCACCCTCAGATTAAGGTGGTGAGCACTGTACTTGTGGGGCAGAATCACAGAGTACGTACGAGAACAGATGTGAAGTTTTGTCGTGAATTGCGAACACTAGCTACGCACGCCAGAAAAATGGTCTCACTGGCCAACAATGTGGCGGAGCTAATTTAAGTGCTCGATTTAATCAGGTGGATTGTAGTTACTTTAGAAATTAACTCTGGCTAAGAACGAAAAAGTTTACTGTAATAGAGTATACTCGAAAAAAATTTGTTACAGAGGTATTATGAAACCAAAACATTCCTCCTCAGCCGCATTTTATTGCGGACTTCTTTACATGCGTGTTTGTTTAAAGTGCATACCAGAGGTCGGCCTGCGGAATCCGCGGGTTCTCTATCTTTGGGTGAGGCAGGTAAACGTGTGAAATTTGAAACCCAACCTTTTTTTTTGACAGACTGAAATTGTATGAATGTTTTCCTAGGTGACCCGCATAACCCGCGTTTTACTCAAGAACGGTGAAGCATGTACATGCGTGCAATCTGAAACCCAGGTCATAAATACGGCCTGCGATAAGCTTGATAAGTGTAAAATCCATTGCGGAATGAAATCAGGGAATTATCGTACGAAATACAAATATGTGTGGTGTAGATCTAATACTTGTATGGCCCAACCATGTTCATTTCAGGCCTAAAGCAAAAGTTGGGCAGCGCAGAGCCCATTATGGTACGAATTTAGAGATTATCGTACAAAATACCAAATTTATGGTACACTGTACCATAATTATGGTACACAAAATATGGACCAAGCTATTTTGTACCATAGTTATGGTACATATTATGGTACATCATTATGTTACCGACATTTATTCAAAACGGCCTAAAACTGTGAACTGAGGGAGTGTCCAAAGAGAGACCCATCCCACAAATCTTGGCGAAATCCACCGAAAACAGCGCCTTCCAGAGGCCAAAATTTTTGAAAACATACCCCTCCAGTCTCCACATTTCCCTGGGGGAGNGACAATGGCTGCTTCCACACGCGAAAATGTTTGAAAACAGACCCCTTCGGTCTCCGCATCACCTCCCTGTGGTGTTTGGGGGGAGGGGGGTTGTGGGGTGAATCGAAAGAGGAAGGTTCAAAGGTGTGCACAAACTTTGTTCCAGCACTCTATCCCTTAAGAGGGGATGGGCCGCTGCACGCCCACAAAGTCATTCTTCAAACCTCCGTTCAAGATTAATGAGTATGACCAGGGGTCGGCCTGCGGAATCCGCGGTTTCACTATCATTGGGTGAGCCAGGTAAACGGGTGAAATTTGAAACTCACCCATATTTTTTGCAGAGTTAAATTGTATGAATGTTTTCCTAGGCTGCCCGCATTACCCGCGTTCTTACTCAATAACGGTGAAGCATATACATGCGTGCAACCTGAAACCCAGGTCATAAATACGACCTGCGATGAGCTTGTTAAGTGTGGAATCTATTGTCGTTATGGTGTAAAATAATAATAATGGCATGTGGGGAGTGCACCCAGGGCAAGGCAACACCCTCCGAGTGACTGTCTTTTCAGCTGGGACCCGTAGGTGACCATCATCCCCGGGCATGACAGAAATGAGATCCTAGAATGGAGCGGTGCTGGAATGCAAGGGCGGGGGAAACGGGAGTACCCCGAGAAAACCCGCTGGCAAACGGCATCGTCCAGCACGATTCCCACATGCGAAGATCCGGGAGTGAACCCGCCGGGGATCGAACCCGGATCGCCGTGGTGNATGGTGTAGATCTAATACTTGTATGGCTCAACCTTGTTCATTTCAACCCTAAAGATAAAGTTGGGCTATGCAGAATCCATTATGCTACGAATTTCGAAATTATCGTACAAAATACGGAAGTTATGGTACACTGCACCAAAATTATGGTACACAAAATATGGACCAAGCGATTTTGTACTATAGTTATGGTACATTTTATGGTACATCATTATGTTACCGACATTTATTCAAAAGGGCCTAGAACTGTGAACTGAGGGAGTGTCCAAAGAGACACCCCTCTCACAAATCCTGACGAAATCCACCGAAAACAGCGCCTTCCAGAGGCCAAAATTTTTGAAAACTAACCCTCCAGTCTCTACATCTCCTCCCTGGGGGATCGAAAGTGGACGATTCAAAGGTGTGCACAAACTTTGTTCCAGCACTCTACCCCTTAAGTAGGGGGGCGCTGCCCGCCCCCAAAGTCACCCTTCAAATTTCAGTTCTTGATTAATGAGTATGGCCAGGGGTCAGCCCGCGGAATCCGCGGGTTCACTATCCTTGGGTGAGCCAGGTAAACGTGTGCAATTTGACTCACCCATTTTTTTTGACAGAGTTTAATTTGTATGAATGATTTCCTAGGGTGCCCGCATAACCTGCGTTCTTACTCAATAACGGTGAAGCATATACATGCTGCAACCTGAAACCCAGGTCATAAATACGGCCTACGATAAGCTTATTAAGTGTAGAATCGATTGCTGTGATGGTGTATATCTAATACTTGTACTGCTCAACCTTGTTCATTTCTGGCCTAAAGGTAAACTTGGGTTATGCAGAGTCAATTATGGTACGAATTTCGAAATTATCGTACAAAATACCGAAGTTATGGTACACTGTGCCATAATTATGGTACATGAAATTAGGACCGTGCGACTTTGTACCATAGTTATGGTACATATTATGGTGCACCATTATGTTATCGACTGCGACTCCAAAGAGACAGCCCTCCCTCAAATCCTGACGAAATCCATCG